>BMAO01014255.1:0-18550 GCA_019973975.1 Trichonephila clavata
ACCCTTAAGGTATGTGACTACCCTAAAATCGTGTATTTGGTGAAATTTTTCGAAATTTTTTTTATGTTTTTATATTATAGCCCATATATTTAAGATTCCAAAAATACTTTATTTTAGTTCCTACGATATTTAGAAGCAAAGTTATAGCTTAATTAGTAAACCGGAAATGGAATTTTCAAAACCGGAAATGGGTATTTAAAGAGACATAAAATGTAAACAAATAGTTTGAACTCCTTTTTCGTGACTTTTAAGCAAGATAAACATTCATTACTTATTGTAAATACAGATCAAGGTATCCATTACTTATTTAATAATATTTTTTTTCCATCTGGCAACTGTTTTTTTTAATTCAAGCTTGTTTTATTGAATGGCAATACTATTATCGTCTATACTTTGTTTACATTGTTCATTCGAAAGCGTTCTTTATTACTAATTATTTTTGATATTTTTACAATTTATTCATTTATTTTATTTAATTTTAACGTTTTATTTCATTGTGAATAATTTCAAAATGCCGAAAACTAGATCAAAAGTGACTAGAAAGAGAAGGTTTTATGGAAACAGATTTACCAAGTCAGCACCAAACAGTAACAAGGCGTCGTCTGCAAGTGAAGCAAAATTGAGCACTAATGACAGTTTTGATGTGCCTGAACCTATATTTCATGGTTCTACAGGTAATCGAATTATTGATTTCCAAGCTTTATTGGGAATTATTTCAATCCTGTGTTGTCCGGAATGCTATGCAACTGGATTGAAACTAACAGAAGATTCCAGGGAAGGACTTTGCTCTAACTTGTGTGTGTCTTGCAGTTGTGGATTCATGACTGGCTTTACTTCTACCCGTAAAGAAAATAAAAAATTCACTCTCAATACTTTATTGGTATTTGGATTGAGATTGATTGGCAGGGGATTCACAGCTGGTAAGAAGTTGCTATGTACTTTAAATTTGCCCTGCATTTCTAAAAACACCTTCAGAGCTCATGAACTCAAACTGCTGGAAGCAGTACAGTTTTGTTCTGAAGAAAATATGAAAGCTGCATCAACAGAAGTGCGAAATTTAAAAAAAGTACAAATTGTGGTGTTTCAGTAGATGGCACATGGCAGCGGAGAGGCCATATGTCGCTTAATGGTTGCGTCTCAGCTATTTCCATTGATACTGGGAAAATTTTAGATTTGGAAGTAATGACTCAGTATTGCAAAATGTGTGAAATGAAAGTGAAATCTGCGCATGAATGCTCAAACTATAAAGGATCCTCAGGAAATATGGAAGCTGTTGGAGCTTTCAGAATTTTTGAAAGATCATTGATAAAACGAGACTTGCAGTACACCGAGTACTATGGTGATGGGGATTCCAAGGGCTTTTTACAAGTAAAGAATATATATGGGGAAAACAGTGTCTCAAAACTCGAATGTATAGGTCATATACAAAAAAGAGTAGGCTCACGTCTAAGGAAACTAAAAAAGAACACCAAAGGACTTGGTGGAAAGGGCAAACTAACTGATAAATTTATCGATAAACTGCAGAACTATTACGGGATTGCCATCCGTAGCAATGTTGGATGTCTCGAAAAAATGCAATCTGCTGTAATAGCTGTTTTCTTTCACTGCTGCTCTAGCAATCAAAATCCCATGCATGGGCAATGTCCTACAGGGAAAGACAGCTGGTGCAAGTATAAACGAGCATTATGCGATGAAAAAGTACACATAGACAAAACAACAGGCCTTTCAAATTCAGTTATTAAAGTGATAAAGCCCACTTACTTAGCACTCTGTGATAAAGATTTGTTAAAAAAATGCCTCCATGGCATGACCCAAAATAATAATGAAAGTTTTAATAATGTATTATGGTCTATTTTACCAAAAGAAATTTTTGTTCACAAGAAAACTTTGTTTTTGGGTTCACACATTGCTGTCCTATTATATAATTCAGGTTATTTAGGACTGTTGCATGTATTTAATTATTTAGGTATGGTAATTGATCCAATGATACTTAAAAACTACATGGGAATCGACACAGAACGTATTCAAAAATCAAAACGCCAGTCATTACCCTCAACAAAACTCTCCAGAAAACAGCAAAAAGCCAAAAAAAAGTCAAAATTAGCTAAAAATGAAGCTAAAGAAGGCTTAACCTATAAATATGGAGAGTTTTGAAAATGTTTTGTAAGTAGAAAAGTATTTATTTTGTGTTAAAAAAATTTTTAATGTGTTTTACGAGAAACTTTTTCAATATTTTTCTTCACGATAAAGTTCACTATACAAAATATTTTTAAGATAGTAAATTGAAATTTTCAGAACATGTTTTGTGTAGTTCTATCTGTGTTATGAATCAAAATCTAATGTCTGTATATATATATATAAATATTTAATTGCTTTTTTATGAAAAAAAGCATTAATTTTTTTTAAAAATGAGTTTTTGCATACAATTTGGCGTATTTAAAAAACTTTTTCAAGTATTACAAATCTTTTGATACCTAACACAGATAAAGATGTTATTTATGTGCTGTATAAATATTATATGAATACACTTATTAGAATTTTGTGTAAAAGATTTGTCGTAACTGCAATTTTTCACCAAAATTTCGCTAAAAACGACAATTGTTATAGTGTATAAAATTCTCAGGAAAACAGCAAAAGGTTAAAAAAAATTCCAAATAAGTTTTACATGAAATTTAAAAGAGCTTGAGCTATAAATATGGTGAGTTTAAAAAATGTACAATCAGTAGAAAATTTTTTCACATAGCATTAAAATCTTTAAATGCATTTTCTGAGAAACTATGTTTTTCAATTTTTTTTCTTCACGGTACGGTGACTACAAGATTTCTTTTTAAGATATTGACTTGAAATTTTCAGGAATCTTTAATTTAGTTTGATTTGTAGTCTAGTCTATAATCTAATACCTGTGTATATATTTATTTATTTTATTGCACTTTTTTGTGAGAAAATAACATTAGTTTTTTGTAAAAAAATGAGTTTTTGCAATAAAAATTGACATATTTTGAAAACTTTACAGAAGTATTATAAATTTCATAGTTATAATCACAGAAAATGATGTTATTTATGTACTGTATAAATATTATTAGAATATATGTATCAGAATTTTCAACACAATCCTTACCGTAATTGCAATTTTTCACTAAAATTTTCACTCAAAATTCCCTATATTTCCAAAAATATTTATAACTTTGTAAAAACTGTGTTTGAATTCTTACTTTTATGTCCCATTACAAATAAAAATATGTTTACATAAGTGAAATTTTACATATTTCAAAAAAAGTGCTCCGAAGGTAGTCACATACCTTAAGAAATTTTTAAAAAAATTTGAATGATTACTAATTAGTTTTATAAATTAATACTTAAAATAAATCTGTGGTACATTAACATTATTATCAAGAACATAACAGCATTTTATCAAGAACATAATAGACTAAAGTATAACCACCCGATATCTCAAAAATAATAGCAATTTTAGTTATTTTATTAAATTGTTTTATATTTCAAGTAAAATGTGAAATAAATTATATAAGCTCAAACTGTTACTTCCAAATGTAAATAAATTTGTTATCTGTTCTTAAAATCTCTCTCAAAAATACTGAATTTCTTTTTATTTGAAATAAGCTTTATTTTTACATTCAGTTTTTTCCTTAAAAATATTTGTTTCTGTGGTTATTTTTAACAGTGAATACTACTGAGAAACATATTCTGTGTAATCATTATATTTTTAATACGAGAGAATAGAGTCAATACACCGAAATATCTAGTCCTATAATTTTTCAAAAGCAAGAAACATGAAGATTTAACTTACATAAGAAGAAAATACATCGTTATTCAGATGATACTAAAATTAAAATAAATGATGAACACAATAACAGGCATTTGAGACTACTTGAATCATCCATTTAAATGTGGTTTACGAATATATTGCATTCAGTATAATTTTAAACGCAACAGTCAAATATTTCCTCTAGACTCCTTCTAAAGTTATTAATTTGCTTTCTACCTAATTTATAAAATGTGCCAAATAAATATTTGTTTGGTCAAGCAACAAGTGTCTTCTTCCCATCGGTCAATTATTTTACCTCGAAGTATCGCAGAGGGAGGCGCTGTAGTCAAGCTTGGCTGCCCGCGTTTGTAGCCCAACAGTTTGAACTCAGAATTGACAGCTAAGCTCTTGAAAGCAGTTGGATATTCCAGCACAATGGTAGTTCTTATAGTTATTCTGCTTATCATTACTGCTCATGGTAAGTTAAATAGTTTTTTTTAATTTCAATTAAATGATGCAGAGATTATTTTAATAAAGTAAAATGTATTATTTTTCAAATTTGTTTTATAAAAAAATTATTTAGAGTCTTTTTAAAACATTTAAATAGACGCTACGATGAAAACAGAACTTTTTAACTTAACAACGGTGAAGCTTTTGGAATGGAACTTTGTATTTAAATTTCAAACTAAAAAAACTTTAAATTTTTTTAAATTATAAAATTTAACACAATTATGAAAATATTTAAATTCCTTTATTAATAAAAATAGTGTTTCTTGTTATACTAAACTGTTACAATGTCATTTGAATATTCTCGAAAAATTCCAGAACAATTTTTTGTATATATTACAATGATATAAAAAAGTAGAACGTAAATACCTCTTAAAATGTTCACAATCAAAGAAATATAAGTATGAAGTTCAGAAGATGTTCAGAAGAAAAAATTAGTCAAAGATGTTAAGAAAAACTAATTAATATTAGATAGTAAATTTTTCAAGAAAGAAATATAATTTTTTTTTGTCTATTTTTTACAAGATTTTTAAATAAAAAAGTACTCAAGAAGTATTCTTTTAATTAAAAAAACCTCACAGAAAATTATTAATGTTTATTACAATGATTCAATATATTTGGAGTAATCAGAATTCTGAAAGAAAAATTTAAATAAAAGATGAAAATGACGAACTGCTCTCTGAAAAATGTTTTATTACGAATAAAGTCAAGTGGTGTGTAATTAGTAATGTAATATTACCTCGAATATAATTTTGAATATCCTCTATTCAAGCATAATAGAGTTTAAAATTTACATCGTATCTACGAGACATCAATTTAAAATGATTTTATTATTTAAGAAAAAAATCAAATGACTAAGCAATCAATGCGTTTGATATTTTTTATATGCAGAAGTATCTCGTTACTGATATTATAATAACTCTACTGCTTCTAAATTTTTTGAATCTTAATTTTGTTTCATTTTATCGTTAGATTTGAAATTCTTTGATTATATTTCGGTATACTATTACATGCATAGATTTATTAATAACTTTATGCTGTATTATAAGGCACCTGAGTTGGATATTGAAAATATTTTTAAAAATTAAAGGGAAAAGAAGAAAAATATTTAAAAAAATAAATAAATAAAATTGGGGGTGAACGTTGTTTTTTTATAGTTTAGATATAAATTAATATTAATTTTCTTCTCAATTTTAGATTTGATTGCGATTGTAGTTTCTGCATCTGAATTTATTACTCTTAATATGGTAATATAATAAAAAGTAATATCGGCGCATACATTTCCAATTATATTTCCTTAAAATTTATCTTTCACTTTAAAAGGAGTAAATTAGCTCATTTTGAAGTAAAATTTGAAATATAAAATAATTCGAGGACTTAATACTTGAAGATATTGCATTATTCTTTTTATGGTCGTTACAGATGACAATTTGATACTGTTCTTTTTTATTTAAAGTTTGTATCCCCTTAAAATTTTCAATAAAACAGACGAAACATCATACGTATTTTTTGCTTTTATTTTTTTTTCATTCAGTGCTACATTTAAAGCAATTTAACTATTGATAAAAATGCTTTCTCTTCATTTAAATGAAGGTGATTAAAAACTTTTTTATTAAGAAGTGTTATTTTGAAAAAAGAAATTAATGATTTTAAAACAAAATGATTCTAATTATGGACTTATTATAAGAAATATATAAAAACCTGCATAATTTATTAACTGGATGATTCTTTAAGGGAGAAAATACGATTAAATGGACAAAAATTGTTGAAAAAATCAAATAAGATTTTTTTTTTAGCCTAAACTGTTTTTTTTTTTTTTTTTTTTTTTTTGCATTTATAATTTTCTATAATTACAAGAAATTTTAAAACTCAGTAAAAAAAATTCAGAGTTATAAGAATTTTTGTGTTGACTTTTATTCCCATCCCAATGGAAAACAAAATTGTAAGCGTATTTATCTCTGAAAGGAGAAATATTTAATTTACCTTCATTTAAAATGCTAAGGCTTTTTTTAATGCTTTGAATTTTTTTAACTATTGCTATTAGTTCATGTAACAAAAGTTGGTAAGCATCTTTGAATCAAAGCAATACTTATTTTTTTAAAAAATAGTAGCATTTAGGGAAGGAATTTTCAATAAGCATTTACAAAACAGAATACTTTACAAAAATTAATCAGAAAAACCATACCAACTTTTGTTATTCATAGCTTGATTTATTTGTAAATAAAATTTAATATGTATACGTCAGTTATTGTAGTAGTAGCATTTTAAAATCCCTTCACAAATTTTAAAACATTTCTTTAAGAAACTAAATGGTTAATCTTTTGTAGTACTTTAAACACAAAAACTGTTTTACCCAATTCATATACATAGGCTAAGTATAAAAAAACTGTAAAAATCATTAATTCAAAGATTTGATTTTATAATTCGTACCATATTCCCATAACTTTGGAACAAGATTTTATATAAAAATTAAAATCATTTTTATACCATACTTATGTACTGCGTGGAATGAAAGTATTTTTAGAACTATTTTTGAAAATATATATTTAGCACTAAATTATTCATAAATAAAAGCTTTTGAAAAATTCTAATAACTTTTGTTATTAGTCAAATGTGCTATTTTCTCTGCTTTTAATTTTTTTCCTTTACTTTTTCATTAATGAGTGATTTTTGTTAATATTTTCCTATGATGAAACGAAATAATCAGTATATTTATTGAAAGTTAACAACTTTCATCATATTTATCAGTTTTTGTATTGGAGATTTTTCAGGGAAGTTAAAAATCAATATCAATAAATCAATATAGTGAAAGTTTTTATAAGGAGATAGGATACATTCCTATAATGATATATGTTGTCCTTATTGCATTTTGTTCTGTGTCAATGATTCTATTTCTTTCGGGTAACCCAAGTACATTATACGAAATTTATTGAAATATTTCGATACTAAAACTAACAGCATTATTTTGGCTTTTTGCTTTGTTCGCTAAAAGATCAGGAGCAGCAACCACACATCAGAAAAAGAAGATAACAAATTTAGTTCAGTTAGCGCATAGGATTATTAGAATTACTTTTAAGAATCGATGACGTTAATAAACTGAGTAACGTTATAAGTTATATTGTTGAAGCTACACTTTGTCTCTTAACCCCTTTGAGGTATCCTTCTACGCTAAAATTTGTGAATTTTGCAAATAATTGACAAATTTTTTTTTATGATTTTATTTTATAGACTATCTTAGTGACTTTATAAAAACACTAAATTTATTATTTTCCGCTCACTAACAAACACTACAAGTGTTTTAGTAAAAGCAGATGTCATTACTTTAAGCAAGATGTTATACTTTAAAACGCGTTTTACTCGAAATGTGTTTTTTCGAAAATGCCCAAACGGGGCCAGCGATAGCTAAAAAAGTTTTTGAAAATAATTAATTGAAATTTTTGTGTATGTTTTGAATAATAGTAAAAGTGTTTTTAACCTTCAGATTTATCAATCAACTGTTTTATTACGAAATTTGCATTCCCTTATGTTAATATAATCACTGTTTTCTTAAGCAATTTCATATAATAACTAAGATAAAGTGCTCTAGCTTTTGTAAAAACTAAAATATTTCTTATCCTGAAGGTCATTTCAAAAATTAATAACATAGCAATACATCAGAATTGAAAAATTGTTCATAAACTTTTGGTACAGATTGGGCCACGTTTATGTTATTTTTTGTAAATTTTTACCCATTTTTTCTCCATTTTAGTAATAATAATTTCTTTTACTCATTCTTAATTTTAACATATTCTTCTTAAAATGTACTAAAGCAAATCTAAAAACAACAAAAAAAATTCTCCATTTTTTTTGGGGGAGGAAGTTGTCGCGAGCAGTTGGATACTTTAAGCGGTCATTTTTTTGCCCAAATGTTCCAAAAAGAAAGCACATTCTTTATTGCATATAACTAAGCGAAATCAAAGAAGTTTATTTTAATATTCAATTTCAAAGTTCTCTCGTTATTTCTTGTTTTCCTAATTATGGAACACAAAACCCCCTAAATATTTGCTTTCTAAAAGTAAACTCTGCAGGCTATGAAGAATGCTTGACATGTCTTAAAAGAATATCTCTTATACTTACAAAAAAGTTTTATGTTCTCTTACCTCTTTTTACAAACGGGTGAGGATTTTGTGTGCTTGCGTTTATAAATATATACCTTCACAATTTGAAGCATGGTGTTATAATAAGTCTTGCATTGCAATGTGGACAGAGATAATATTGACTTTTTTGGAAAATCTTTCCATTTTAATTTTTTCTCCAGCACCAGATTGCACATTGCCTTACCAATCCTTGTTCTTTATCGAATATTTTCAGGAATCTAAATTCCTGCAATTCCCATCTTCACCATGAATAAAATTTCGGATGAGAAGTAATTCATCAACCTGCATCTCTTAAGAAACACACACACACACACACACAGTAGCACTAATAATCTCACTATAAGAGCTAAAAATATGTAGAAAAGATAGAAAGTAGAAACAGCGTACAGGCCAGCTTTCCTTAATGGAAAGCTAGTTAAGGGGTTAATTTTATTTATAATCAGAAACTGCTTTACTTTCGAGGAGAAAATTATTTTAGTTAGCAAATAATATTTTCGAGAAGTACAGTAAAGGGATTAGCCTAATTCTTTAAAAGGGTTGCTAATAAAATTGTTATTTCCTTTCTAATTTCTTCTATATGACAAAGAAAAGTGAGACAGTGTGTAGAATCCCGGTGCCACTGAAAACTAGTCTACTAAAAGAGTTGATAAACGTAAATTCTGTCGTGTCTCATAATCCTCACATTGGCATGGTGAGAAGTTTGGAGGAAGTGGGCCTTATCATGTGTCACCTCATTCTTTGACCGAGGTTCAAAATTATGAGGTCCGTCGACAGTTGCTCGCGTGCTTTTTTGTAGTGGGAAGTTAATAAACACTCACTCGCTCATGACAGATAGAAAGTTATATAGATTTACTTGTAATTCTACATACCTTTACAAAAAACATACATATAGTTTTCAAATCATCAATGTATTTTTGGTTTATAAATTTTATTTTTGTTTTGCTCATTTCTTTTGAAAGTACTTTCAGATTTATTTATTTTTAGTTACTTCTTTGTGCAAAGCAATAGTTCTTCAATTCCTACACAAGGTTCACACTCTCCCTATACATATAAATGTATGTAAGGATAATTAAATTAGATCTAAAATTAAAGCTCTAGACCACTTTTAACTTTTATTTTCCGTTATATCTTCAAGTACTAAATTGATTACTCATTTCTTCCCCTTGAAGAACACATGGCCCTAAATGGAACTTTTATCACGACCATTAATTTTTATTACCTCGTATGCCATGCTTAACTTTCAAATATACCTCTTCAATAAGAAGTGTACTTGCGAACGTCTGCCTAAGTGGTCCACAAACTCGTATACAAAACGCTTGTCCATTTCTCTCTTAGCCAGCAGACGCCGAAATGTCTACGTTGAATAAAAACTGTTTTTACAAAAAGCCTTGGTGTTGACTCGGAAAACATGACATATATATCTTGTTGAAATTTGCAATAGCTTACAAAATACTTTTTATTCATCCACTGAAGTTCAGATACATTTTTTAAACTTGTAGGGAATGACACCTGGTATTAATACAGTTTTTTGAAATAAAAATCCATTAATTAAATCTTATTTTTAATTTTAAATTTATTCTGCGTTATTGCTGAGGAAGTTAAAATTAGCTGCAACCGATGGCGGCAGGAAATTCTTCTAATGAATTTTTTCTTGGATACAAATACATTTTCTTAAACTTGCAGTGAATAATATTTAATGTTCATTCAGTTTTGAAAATATGAATTCATTAATTAAATTTACTTAACTAAATAGATGCTAATAGAACAAAATAGATAACTAATAGATTTACATGGATGCTTCTACTAACATTTTAACTTTTGCAATTTATACTTATTTGAATCATTTTTATTTCGTAGGAAAAATAAAATGAAGTAACAATCTTTTCCTTTTATGGAATTTCAATGGATCATAAATATTTATTTGAATTGACGCAACGTCGATTATTGAAAATTAAAAAATTTTAAATATAATAATACCAAACTACAATATAAATGATACAGAAAACTAATGAATATATTTTATGTCCTGATTATATAAAATTTGATTGAATCTCTAAAAACTACTTTTGCATATCAATTTAAGCTTTATATTTTTTTTTATATATAAGAGTTAATAATATACATTTTTATTGTTAATAACTATTATCTCTAACTATTTAATTAAAATTTTATTTTTCATACTAATAATTTATCAAAAATAATAAATATGATTTCTTTTAAACAAACAGTTAATATGGAATAAAAGAAGCGAAAAACGGGGGGGGGGGGGGCAATTGAAGTTATACTACGTAAAGCAGTTTTGATATTACAAAAAATAACTAAGATTTTATTTAAATTGAATTTTATACGTAAAAAGCAAATTAATAAATCATATAAATTAGAAAAATTGAAAAAGTCATTAAAATTAAGCAAAGAAAAACTATGAATATTTTAATGACTATCAGCTTTGAAAAGTAAATTACTGCCAAGAATAAACTCTGTATTTTCTTATGAAATAAATTAGACAAAATTTTGTACAATATTGTGAATCGAAAAATAGATCATGCAGTTATTAAAAAGTTTTCAAATTACTCTAAACCTAAGCATTGTATCTCATTGAACATAAAATATTGTGTGTGTGTGTGTGTGTGTGTGTGTGGTGTGTGTGTGTGGTGTGGTGTGTGTGTGTGTGTGTGTGTGGTGTGCTGTGTGTGTGTGTGTGTGTGTGTTGTTGTGTGTGTGTGTGTGTGTGTTGTGTGGTGCACTCGCAAGATTTTGGAATTTGAGGGAGCGTGTTTTAAAATATATCTTGAAAAACAATAAATAGCAGAGCGAGTGCTTGCTTCTCAATAATGAAGACTGGCTATGGGATTAAGATCTTCTTCTATATTATGGGACATTTAAATAATTTAAATAACAGCTTACAAGGAAAACATTGCATTTTAAAGCTTACAGAGATAATTTTATTACTTTTTTTCTAATTACTTTGAAATTTTTCAAAAAATATTCACTTAGAATTAGTTTTTGTTTTTTTTTTGTAAAATTTAGATAATTTTTTTTAATGTTGTTACTTAAATATTAGTATTTATCGATATTAATTCCTACAAACGTATGTATAAAATTTCAGTATGCTATTTATTAAAAAAGTACTCCAATTGTGTGTCGGGATACCTAAATAATATTTCCATTTTGACGTATTTTTAATATGAATTTCACTAAAAAAAAATTTATCATTACTGAGTATCTTTATTAATTTAAAGATATTTTTGTTCGTTTAAATAATATAAGTAGTATCTCTGTGAATTATAATTATAATTTGTTCTTACGGTTCCGCAGACTTTTAATGTTTCACCAAAATTTCAACACTTAACTGTTGCATTATTACAGCTCAAATCTTCAACAACAAAAAAAATGCTGCATGGTTTTCTCAAAAATAAATATCTTCCTTGCAAAAACTTGCATTCTGAAAGATTACATATTTGATTCTGACGAATTGTGTATTTGGATTATTCCATTAAGGTGAATGGTTAGCTTTTGCTTATACTTTATCGACTCATCGCTTGGGGCAACTGTAGAGCCCTAGGGAGACGTAAAGAAAAGGAGAAGGGAGGCAAGCGAGATGAAAAAAGAAAGGGGAGAGAGGGAGAGCAAGCACTTACTCCCCTACCCCCAAATGGCCACGTGTCTTCTATTTTGCATTATCTATCTTTTTACCCTTAACGCACGTGTAAAATTTAAGCATAATAGCAAGCACCGTTTCCCGCGCAATGAAAATTGATCGGCACGCCTTTATACCCTAAAGTTACATGGAAGAGAGGGGAAAGTGTTATATAATGAAGATGAAAAGTTCCTAATGCGGCTGGTTGGGGCATTCTTTGGAAAATTCGTGAAGATTACGTGCCTTAATAAAAGGTCTGATGTAGGGAAGGGAAAAGTAGTATTTTAATGTTTTTAATGGTGGATGTCAATCTTCAGACAAGCCTTCTGAAAAAGACGTTGTGTTTTTCTTCCAATACTGAAAAAGATAAATCAATGTTTAATTGAATGAATTTGTTCCATTGTGATAAATTATTCTTTGAAGTAGTGTCATCGAATACTAATAAATCATAAAGAAGTTATTTATAAAATTAATTTAAAAATCTCATGTGAGTTATAAACACTGATGCAACAATATATAAATAATACATAAAATACGTATTTGGTTTTTTAAAGCTATAACTCTAGTCTTTGTGGAAAATATATATAATTACTAAAATTTAATCCTTATTTACCTTTATTTTTTTCTACCATTTCAGATTTTTTAACTGCTTTACCTTCAATATGAATAGATTTATATTCATTACAATCTATATTTCACAATTAAATTCGTAGAAAAAAAGCAATTTTAATTTAAGGTATCCGACTACTTGCGCGACAACTTTAAGAAAAAATGGAGATATGGGGATTTTTTTGTGATTTTAGATTTGTTTAGTACATTTTTTTAAAAATATGCTAAAATTAATAGAGAAAAAGAAATTATTGTTACTAAAATGAGAACCAATTGGTAAAAATTAACAAAAAGATAATATAAACGGGGCTCATTCTGTATCAAAAGTTAACAAACAAATTTTCAATTTTAATGTGTTGCTATGTTATTCATTTCTGAAATGACCTTCAGGGTGATATATATTTTAACTTTAACAAAAACTAGAGCATTTTATCTTAGTTATTATATGAAATTGCTGAAAAAACAATGATTATATTAACATAATGGACTGTAAATTTTGTAATAAAACAGTGATTCATAAATCTGAAGATTGAAACAGTTATACTATTATACAGAACGTACACACAAAAATTCAGTTAATTATTTTCAAAACTTTTTCAGCATTATCTGGCCCATTTGAGCATTTTCAAAAAAAACACATTCCAGTAAAAGGCGTTTTAAAGTAAGACATCGTGCTTATAAAGTAATGGCATGTGCTTTTACTAAAACACTAGTAGTTTTTGTCTAGTGAACGGAAAATAATACACTTGTTACTTTTATAAAGCTAATAAGTGGCCTACAAAATAAAATCCTAAGAAAATTGTCTGTTTTTAGCAAAATTCACAATTTTAGGGCAGTACTTTTACTTTACCTTAAATACTTTTTTTTTTACTAAACTATAATTTTAACAATTTAAAGTCTAATTATATATTCACAAGTGTAAAATTTGATGTGTAATCTTCACTTATTTAGAGAGAGTGTTTATTAACGCCACATTAAAAAGCAACACGAAAGGTATTGATGACGATGAGTCTCGATCAAATGACGAGGATACCTGAGATGACACCCCTCTCTCCAGACTACCGCCTTTCACCAACGATAGGACTTTTAATATCAACAGATTAAACGACCATCTGCCCACGAGTTTGAGGCCACGGCCTCACATATTGTGTTGTAGAATGTTTGCTCAAATTTTTAATGTGCTTTAATTATGCTGCTTTCATAAATAATGATTAACAATCATGTCACTGGAATTTTACAAAATCAGAATAAATGAAAAAATGGGCATACTGATTTCCTTGACTATATGTTTTTAAAAATATATAAATATATTTTTTTATTTATTTAAGAAAACAAAACCAGAAAATTAATACCAATGTAACAGTTTTGATTATATTTTTACTCACGCTACTTTAAAATGTAATACAAAACCTTTAAAAAACGGAAACGGATCAAAATCTATAACTGTTCAATGCCCCAAAAATTATAAATTAAACATTAGTTTTGCATTTAATTAGTTGCATTAATGATAAAACATTAATGGTGTAAATAAACAGAGTTGCAATATTTTTCTGACCTCGTTCAATAAAAGAATTTTCTTGATCTGGTTTTTTTCCTTTCCATCTGCCAAGATTTCTCAGAAAGCCTTAAATTGCTTCATATTTAGAAAAATTAACATATTTTAACAGGCCAATTTTTTTATTTTTGAAAGTAATTAGAACTTAAAAACATACATTAATGAGCTAAATAATATTTAAAAAATTTAAATAATAAAAATAATCGAACTAAAGATATGTTAATCAAATTTATAATGTTTGAATTTCATCAGGAGATTTATTATTTTCAAATCAGGCTCTTTAATTTTACTGATATACAAAAAATTTCCTTTAAACTAATAATGCTGTATTATAATATTAATCATTTGTATTTCAGAAAAAAATTATTATGCACAGTTTGATTAGTTAAGATATGAAATAAGATTATCTGTTTAAAAATTTGTCCAGGAAATATTGTACAAGAGTTTTATTTAACTCATTTCACATCATTCTACTGTTTGAAGTGTAAATTGGAAACATTATGTATGTATTTTACCAGAATCTTGTTGAAAACATGAAAGGGAACAATAACACAAAATTTGTTACTTTACCATTTCACCCGCGCAAATCACACCAAGTTGGCATTATTGGCAATTACAGACAATATACACACAAAAATATATTAATAAATAATAGTTGTCATAGGGTTTTCACGATACTATTTCGTTTGACATCGGTTGTATCATTTTAGCGACTTTATCGGCTGCGCCGGTGAAACGAAAAGTACCCAAAATTTTTGTTGTATACGTGTAATTTGGTCAGTATTAATTTAATAAATCTGAATTATTTATAGATTTTTAAATTAAAAACAATTATAAAATCTCCGTGCACCACAAAGTATCACAGAAATAAGTATTAATCATATATTACAAAGGAAAGAAAGAAAAGAAGTTGGTGAAAATTAGGAAGCCAATTTATATTAAGTCCCTTGAAAGCAGTCTCATAATCTTTCTTTCTCTGACATGCTTGGAACACAGAAGGAGCACATGTTCCATACATTTTCCTCGCCACCAATATTACAATCACAGGAAACTGACGGAACTGCATTAAATTTGTTCAAGTAGCTTTTAAAGTTACCATGACCAGGAAGAAATTGGGTTATTTTGTAGTTAGTATATAAAAATATGAGAGAGAGCGAGAGGGAGAGAGAAGAGATGGCATGACAGTCTCTTGTTGGTGGTTGTAAAAAATTTCCTTGTTAAGCTCCCTTTATTTGAAATGAGTTACTCTTGGTTTACAGATTTCACCATTCTTTCTTTCGTAATCTTCTTGTAAAATGATTTAGGAATATTAACGGCAATGTCAATTTTGTACTTGGTTGCAGCCTTTACAATCCATCGGCCCGCTCATTTCCAATAACTCCTGTGTGTCGAAGAACAGATATAAAATCTATTGAGATATTTTTATATTTTAAACTTTTAGTTACTTTTGGATCTCGATGATTATTTTGTTAGATGAAGAAATACTCTTAAGAGAGAATTTCCAAGAGGAAAGAGAGTGGGTACAAATGAAATAATCTGAGATGATACTATTTTGTTCAGTGATCCATTTAATGGTGAAGTTTAAACATAAAAGTTCAGTTTCTAATAAGAAAAAAACCATTCTGAACTTAAGATATTTTAGAAAGTATAACGGAAATAATCTTTATAATTATTTTATCACCAGAATTGTATGCTGTAAATTAACCACGTTATGTAAGCTTCAGAAGCTATAAGAAGTCTTCTAAAATGTGTATGCAGCAAAACAATTCTGACATTCAATCCTCTTAAATTTTGTGTAACCAAAAATTTCCCATTCAAGCATGTACATCAAGCAAGCAAAGTTTTTGAGATAACAGAACCATTAATAGTAAAAATCATTTTTACGAGTTTTAATATAAAGGATCGTTTTCTCATTTTTACTTTTATTTAAATATTATTTCGCAAAAATGAATAAATTACTATTTTTCTTTCAAATATTTATTTATGATGATTTTTCTTGCCATTTTATATGCTAAAGGTTATCCATAATAAGGTTCAAAAAGCCTTTTAATTTGTTATTTTTTATAGAGGGATTTTCTCAAACATTTATATTGATACTTATTTTTTACATATCTGAGGATGAAATATTATGTTTTATTATTATTTATTTATTTGCTTACGTCAAGTATTTTCGTACTTTTTCGTAAAATTCAAGGCTTGCGAATAAATGAGAGAATCAGTCTTTTTATAAAGAGTATTTTTTTTTCAGTACTGTACATGTTACATCCAAGCTTAACATCCAAATTTTATAAAAATGTTTAGCACTCTGATAACTATAAGAGTTCATTTCATTCAGTAACATAGTTTTGTAAGCTGTATCTTTGGTATTGAATTTCTCTAATAACATCGTAAGTATGGCAGTTCTTTTATATATGAAGTTTCTTATATAGAAGCAGTTAACATAATTCAGGAAAAGTATATACTCCAAGTTTGTCTTCTTTTTGAAGTGAACAACTCATAGAATCTATAAAAATATTTGAATCAATATATGTTAATCATTAGCATATAGATAAAATACAATTATTGGAACATTAAAATTTAATGTGAGAACTGAAAATGCAGTTATTTGTGGAGTGAACTGAAAAATGATTTGATTCACCAATAAAGACACAACTCTATATTTCGAAATTTTCGTTATTTAAAAATTATTTGAAAATTTATATTAGCCTGGTGATAATTGAAATAAACTGTTGTTATTGTTTACGTAATGTGAGATTCTTTATTAATGTCAAGCTGTAAAATAAGCTATTGCCTCCCATCCAGTATGGTTGATCTGACCCTCGGCTTGTAACCGATGGGCTCGGGTTCGAATCCTGAATAAGGCATGGATGTAATCTTCGGGAAAAGAAGTCGGACTTTCACCTGAAATGGATTCCCTCCTCGAATAGAAAGCAGCGCATCCTTTCTGTTGTAGTAAAAAGTCTATTTTCTTCTGAGTTTGTACTGTATGTTTCTGTCTTTCTATCTATTGTATTTCATATGTATCTCAGTACAAAACACACGACAACAACATAAGGATATTGGTGATGGATCTCGTATTTTTTACCTCGTTAAAGCGACGAAGACTGCACCTGAGCTGGCTACTCCTCCCTCTTTAAACTATCACACCATTCTAATGGGAGAACTTGAAACCTCGACCAATTTAACCAGCATCAGCCCCATGTAGAAGCAGGGTCTTCAATGGCCCCTGGGTTCAAATCCTTGACATGGCGGCTATAATCTTGTGACCATGACCTCTAGGTTACGCGGCCATATTGTTTGTGGGAAACTAATTTGACACTCTTAATACTTTCACTGTGTATGTGTATGGAAAGTTAAAGTTTAGAAAACATCTCTTGACATTTTCTTTATTTTAAAAAAGTTTATTTCATTTTCCCGCATTAAATGTGATTGTTCCGTTTCTATACTCTAGCAGCTGCATATTCATAAAATTAACAGTTAATCATTACATTTTGTAACATCAATGTAATAATTGTTACTCTTGAGCATCATATTTGTACTTTCATTCAAATTTTGTGTGTAAAAAACGTTTTGTTACTTTAATTGCTTTTTATTTGGTTTAAAATATTGTATTTTCTATTGTATTTGTTTTCGTGGATTTGAATGCATTCAGATTAATATATTTACTAACCTAAACAAAAGTCTAATACAATAAAATTAACTTTTAATAAAAGACAGATTTTTTTATTTAATATACATTATATCTAATTAAAATGAAACTCACGTCCAAATGTATAAAGCAATTAAGCTTCATTTGCATTTTTTTGTCTGTGAATTTCAGGGACAAAGCAGTCATAGTAGATTTTCTTTTAATACAAGAACTATGTGGAAATATTACAATGAATAATCCCTGAATCTTCATTCTTTATTGGCAACTACCAACTAAATATTTTTTACTGTAACTCCGAATGCATGTCAGATCTTTCTTCTATTTTGTACTGGAGTGACGCCAAATATCTATGTGGCAACTAACATTGGCATATTGCTCTCGAATTTTCCTTCTGTCTTAAGAGAAGCAAGAAAATATATAGGATACCCATTTCTTTGTTCATTTCTGCAGAATCCTTTTGATGAAAGTACCGAGAAATGAGAAGTAGCATTTTGTGAAAGACCATTTTTTTTTTTTTTTTTTTTTGTGAATGGTGAAAATAGCTTTTCCATTTCTCTAAGCAGAATGCAACTTATGTTTTATTTCTAGAAACATCGAGATATCTCAAAATGATTTCAAAATTGAATATTCTTTTAAAATACTGAACACAAAAAATAATATCAGCTTTTAATATTTTGAAAAGATTCCTGGATAA
>BMAO01014256.1:0-36583 GCA_019973975.1 Trichonephila clavata
TTAATAATTACTACACCACACCAACGCAAGAACAAATTTCGAAAAAGGGAGTTTGTATGACATAGTTAAAGAAATCACTCACATCGCGCGCATACACACACACACACAAGTGCTATCGGCCTGAGGGAAAAACACGAAATTTCCATGGGGATGAAATTATTCACTCAGGCAAAGGAAAGAATTGGAAAGTGAAGTGGGTGATTTTTAAATTCGCACTGTTTGCCTATTCAAGGGTTTTTGGTGACGGACCTCGAAATTTTCAACCATGCTCAAGTGACGAGGACGACACCTGAGCATTCACCCATCTTTAAGAATTACCACACCACACCAACGCAAAAACAAATTTCGAAAAAGGGAGTTTTTATGACATAGTTAAAGAAATCACTCAGATCGTGCGCGCACACACAAGTGCTATCGGCCTGAGGGAAACACGAAATTTCCATGGGGATGAAGTTATTCACTCGGTAAAACGAAAGAATTGGAAAGTGAGTGGGTGATTTTTAAATTCGCACTGTTTGCCTATTCGAGTGTTTTTGGTGACAGACCTTGAAATTTTCAACCATGCTCAAGTGACGAGGACGACACATGAGCTTTCACCCATCTTTAATAATTACCACACCACACCACACCAACGCAAGAACAAATTTCGAAAAAGGGAGTTTTTATGACATTGTTAAAGAAATCACTCACATCGCACGCACACACACACACACACACACACAGGTGCTATCGGCCTGAGGGAAACACGAAATTTCCATGAGGGTGAAGTTATTCACTCGGTAAAAGCCCGTGCAACGCCGGGCTAAGCGGAGAGGAAAGAAACAAAGAAATCAAAGTAATTTCGGAAAATAATATTGGAAGTGCTGAATTTGTGAAGATTGAGTGAATATTAACGTCATACTGTTCAGCTACACGAGGCCTTTTGGGGACGGTCCACGTAATTTTGAACCATCGTCAAGTGACGCGGACGACACCTGAGCTGGCACCCCCTCTCCTAACTACCACACCACACCAACGGGAGGACGTTTGAGCTCTCGACAGATTTTACGTGCATCGCGCCCCTACACTGCGGGTCTTCAGTGGTACTAGGATCGAGAATTTGTGAAGAGAATAAAAAATGTTAAGCAACAAAGCCATGACACGCACTCACGGTACATGCACTCACATCGTACGCGTGAAACCCACAAAAGTGTTGGCGTTAGAATAAAAGGAAGAAATTAACATGGGGGATTAAGTTATACTCTCGGTATAAGCCCGTGCAACGCCGGGCTATGAAAGCTAGTTTTCTATTAAAATATACTCAAGTGCCTTCGTAATACTACTTAAATGTTGTTACACCAAAATATACATAGCATAAATACACTGTTAAAATATCAAAGCATAGACATGAATAAAATGATATGATTAATAATATGAGAACAGTTTATACACTATTCAACTTATACATTATTCGACTCACCAGACCATATTCCTTTTACATGTATTATAAGAATAAAGAATATAAGAGTATAAGAATATAAGAATATAAGAGCTCTTTTATTTATCTCGATTCGAAAAGGGGAATCATCTCTAGAAAGAAATCTATCATTATTATAATAATTATTTTCAACAACACATACAAATTAGTGTAGTAAATTTTTCACCATATTCACTTTTACTTCAAATCATCACATAAAACATTTTGAATCACTCTGTAACTTTTGCAACTTATTCATTTCATAGACAAATTTTTCTCCTTCGCATTTCATATTCAATAATATAATTTACACCATACCAATAGCAACAGCAACACATCTCTCTAACAAATCTGCGTGATCACATCACAGATGTTCAGGGATGCTATTATGAAAATAATAAGAGGTATATATATATATATATATACAAATCAAACTAAATAAGTTTGTCCTCTTAATGTTTCCAGACATATACAAAATCATAATGATTGTATTCTCTTCGATCTACTGTATCATTTCCAAAATCAAGTTCTTAAATTACTGTAATTTTAGACAAGGAAAATTTCAAGAAACAGTGAACCCTGATATGTGGCCAGTATATCAAAACACACAATTTCAATATGAGAAAAATTTAAATTTAAATTTAAATTAGTAAAGTTACTGATGAAAAAAATAATGAACAAAATGATAAAATTAAGTGGATAAAAATAATACAATGTGACTTTCAATTTAATTTTCCTCATAATCAGTTTCCTTAATATTACAGTCGGTCGATAAAATAGTTGAGCACCATGACCCTTTCAAAAATGATTGAAAATGGAAAACGACCTTTCTTGAAACGAAACATTTTTTATGACTTACCCCCAAGATTTTTGTTTACATGGTTACGCTATTTTTTTCGATCATCTCCCAAAATGTTTGATCCCCACTCATACAAATGAAATTGAGAAATGTCAGGGGGGTGATCCACAAATGAAATTTAGGCATGTCAAGCTTGGTGTGTCTTGAAAGCAGTGACCTATGAAATGTAGGCATTTCAACGTTGGTGTGTCGAGAAAACCAAGAGAATCATTCTAATATGGCTTTGGAAGGGTACGAGCCCTCTCACGACATGAAGCCCTCCAATATTGGTGGTATCAAGGAAACACGGAGGACTCAACTTGCAGCCAGCAGGTGAATCCAATTTTTTGTGTGTCAAGTTTTTGAAAAGATGCATTCCAATCTTGGTACATAATTTGGCCCGAAAAAAGGGGAACAAAGTCGACATGCGACTCGATCCCCCAATTTTTGGATTTTGAAGATTTTGGCTAAAAACATTTACCGATAAGACTGAGAGAATTTGGGAATTTTCAACAGTACGCCAAATCCTGACAGTCTTAACGAAAAACATTTAGAATTTACCAGTTGTCATGAAAATTCTTTATTTCTGTATCTGTCAAAACTGTCAGATTTGGAATATCCAATACAAACCCAAACCTGACAGTTTTAACCAAAAAACAAATTTCTAAACTCTTGACTGCATTCAGAAGCACTCTGATTTCTGGCTGCTAGCTGCTCGCCTTTTATATATTCTGGTGAGGTCACGTGAAAGGATTCCTATTGGTTGACGTTTTTCAACCTTGAAACTATTTTTTTTCATGTTTTTTGTGGCATCTTTTTCGTACAAGTTTTAAAAGAAATGTACTCCAACGTTGGCACATTCATTGACCCGAAAAAAGGGGGACCGAGTCGACTCTTGTGTCGATTCGGTCGAACTCTCGTTCGATTCTGGCTCGAAATACGTGACTCGATCCGGCCACCAACCCAGATTTATAAAAACAATCGTAGTGCGAGAACGACACTGGTCCAATAAATTTGTACCGAAACCATTTTTTTTTACATCCTCTTGTGTAATGTTTCAATGTTGGTATTTTTTTTTACAAAAAAATGAGACTTTTTTCCATAAAACATTTTTTTTATTTACAAAAAAAAATATTTACAAAAAATATGTACAAAACAACCAATATTTAAAAAATATGTGCATAACTACCATGTTTACATGCAAGACAAATCTAGAGGTTACTTCACTTTAAATCCAAAAGTTTGTTTTTTAATATTATTCTTTCTGGGCATTGTCAAATCCAGGGGTGCTTAATGCTGCTCCATGGCCAACCCCTCTTCAAAATGGTCCGAAAACGATATAATGTCGTTATTTGGATAAAAGAGCGAAGGCACCGTATGAAGCAGCTGGGGTACTTGTGCATGGGCCGGGGGGGGGGCTTCCATCACTTGTTCAGGCACCGAGTAGTCTCCAAATACGTGTGAAATTAAATGGTCAAACGGGTCCGGAATCGAAGTCTATACCGGTGGATCTGGAAACTGGATCTGCTGAGGTGGTTGAGCATTAGGTGGATCTAAAAATTTGGATCTGCTGAGGTGGTTCTGGAAATTGGACAGGAGGATCTGGAAACTGGATCTGCTGAGGTGGTAATGAAATTTGCTGAGGTGGTGGAGCAACAGATGGATCTGGAAAATGGATCTGCTGCGGTGAATATGGAAATTGAATCTGCACAGGTGGATCTGGCAAACGGGTCTGCACAGGTGAATCTGGAAAATGGGTCGGCACAGAGGGTTGAAACACAGGTGGCTCAGGTTTACGAGTCTGTACAGGTGGAATGGACACGGGTTGAGGAGCAGCCAAGGCAGGTCTGGCTATCATCACAGGGGGTTGCACGACCGGTGTAATGAGTATTTTGGAGGATTTCTTTGGAATCCTAAAATGTTTCTTGGAGGGAGGATACACCTCTTCCTCCAAAGGTCGCTGGATTGTCTCACCATGAGCCGGGGTAGGAGGAGGCAGCTTGTATGGTTTTTGATTATATCGCTTCACCTTTCGGAAATCCTCCAGGTTGAATCCTCTCTCCACTAGTTGAGGAATAATGGTTTAGGGATAATGTCCACCCCAAATACGGGCTTTTGCATCGTGAATAAAATGTAATGAGTTTCTACCGGGATTGGATACGCCGTATAGGGTTCCAACACTTTCCGATGATAGAGAATTTGCTCAAATGGTTCAAAACTCCTCCTATACAAATTGAGTTTGGTTTGTTGCTTTAAATTGGAGGACGGTAGTTCGTACATCAGCATGGGCACATGGGCGGTTTGTATCAGATGAACCTCTCCCGGTTTCAAGGTGCGAAAGTCAAAGATAAAACCACTTTTAACGATAAACATGTTTTGGTACATGAATCCCATCCGTTTGTCCATATTCTTCAGCGGTCGATCGGGATTTCTCAATAAGACTTGAGACACCTTTTCCCACATCATCTCTTCCGGTTCAAAGGGATTTTGGATCCTCGCAACCCTCACGGCCCACTTGAAATTGTCGAAATGCGCACTTTTGTAATTCCAACTATCGTGACAAAACATGACAAGCACACGTTTCGCGGCCATCTCCTGATACAGAATGAACGCTTTGACGAGGCCCTGTCGAGCTGCATATTCGAATGTCTCGGTTTTTTCGGGCAGTGTCACTGGTACCACGGTGGTGAATAGGTGCTCTGGGTAGGCATCGATGGCGTCCATGCTGCTGGCGAGTCGAGAGGCAACTGATATGAAGCGTCCAAACGAGCTCTCCTTTTATACGTTTCAGACAGGTTGTGGGTGGAGCTTAAGGACACCAATCTTGCTCACGAATGAAAAATGCGATTGATGGGTTGATGCAGAATAGCGCACATGCCTTGCACGGCCATCCAACGATGACATTGTCTCTCGCTACAAAAGGGACTTTCCCCCATTTCTCATCCTTTGGGATTAAACAGTATCCCGGGATCCTTTTGAACGGACTCGAAGAGCTACAACTCGCTTGAATTTCCATAAATTTGAGCTTGGAATGTTGATCCATCACACAAATGGTACCAACATTGAGGTAATGTAAATATTTAAACAGTTCGTGGGGACATTCCCGATCCATGTCATACGAGACGACACCTTTGGTGAGCGTGAACCCATTGTCTCGGAGACACAGCACGGCCAAACCTTGGCTGTGGAAAAACACTTGAGCCGAATCCTGGGAGGTGGAATCAATCGATGGGCATACGGGGGTCGCCTGGATCTAAAATTGTCTCTGCGAAGCGAGGGTCTGAAATCGGGTCTGCGATGCAACCTGGGATCTCGGGGCCCATTGTCGTTTCGTCGATGAGAACGTCGAGAATCTCGTTGAGTGATGGAAGCTACTCTTCTCACAGGTGAAACATCCCGTCGCTTTATTGAATCCATCTTCCGCATTGATGGATCTGTTTTCCTCATAGGTGAATCTATCTTTCGCACAGGTGTAGCTATCTTGTGCACAGGAGAAGTTACCTTCGGAACAGGTGAAGCTACCTTCGGCACAGGTGAAGCTACCTTCGGCACAGGTGAAGAAACAATTGCTTCAGGTGAGACAGGTGATTCAACGGAATCAGAGGATTCTTCAAATTCCATTCGTTGTCGACACTCAATGGATTGTTCAGGTACCAAAGGAGGTTCAGGTAAAGATTCATAAAAAATGGATTCATCTTGAGATGGCTCATGAGATGGAGAAGCCATTGGAGTCGGTGTGAACGGTGAAACAGGTGTTGGTAAATTGAACATGTCAATAAAATCATCATACTCTGGAGAAAAATCCTTTTTGTACGATTCAGAATGATGAGCCGCGTGCACTATTTAAACACGTCTCTCAAAAAATATTGAATTTTTTAAAAAAAAATTAGGTTGGTATGTTTACGAGTAACGTTGAAAAACCTTTTGAACAAGTGTTTCCCAAACTTGTTCTAAAACGATTACGAGTGAACGATTGCAGGTCGTGGTAACCTTGTTACCCATCGCCATGGGTTAATCATTCTGAGCTTTCGTTGGCTCTGTATCATTCTTTTTAATATTATATCTACGACCAATGTACTTTGCAATTTATTTTTCAATGTATATATTTCTGTGTTTAACTGATGTTCTTTGGCTTTCCACGCATCTCTTTCAATTTTTCACTCTATTTCTTTGGTTTCCCACACGTCATTTTTCTCCTTGAATAAATCTCTTTCCCTTTGAATCAGGTCGCATTTTGCATTCATCTCGTTGAGTTCAGACTTTAACAGGACTTTTTGGTCCATGTCCGACTCTTGCTTTGCTTTCTTAATTTCCATCATCGTATTTTGTTGTTTGTTTGACAAAACGTGCATGTCACCTCGAATTCGTTGAAAAGAAGACTAGGCCTCCTGGTTTCCCTCCTTTAAATGTATTTTTTGTTACCGTATAGCGTCACGTACAAAGGAGTCTCTTCCTCAGTTTCCTCGTAACACGGATGGAGGGGAATCACACAGTTTAAAAATTTCCATCCTGTCACGCCGATCGGTACCCCCCATCTCACATTATGCCAATGGTCTGGTACACGCTTAGCTACCTTTTCCCAATTGGATACATTGTTATTTCCAAGTTGCTCCCAAAGTAATTTTTCTATACCCCCTTCAAATAGCGTACAAAGAAAGGCGATGCAATGCGCGTGCAAGGGTCGATTGATGTGGAAATGAGACCATTTATCCGGATTATTGAACGTTTCGGGAATCTCGTCACCATCACAGGACGATTTGGGTTGACTCACGTAGACGATGGTCCGCACCAGATGAAACGCATTTTTAATCTTGACGCATTTTTTGGCCCTACCATTAGAGGGAAATTCTATAACGAATTTTTCCCTTCAAAACCTCTTCAAAAGAACTTTCTAGCTAGCATGCCAAGATCATGTGCCGATGTTGTATTTTACCCCTTTCATTCACCAATCCATCGCACAAGCACCAAAAGGGTAAAAGGACAAATTGATCCTGAATTTTTTCCATTTCCAGGCGAAACGTATCAAACACGTCATGTTTTACCATAATGTGAAACCACACCATGTCTCCCCTCAAATAACGCTGAACCATTCCCCAAACATCTTTTCCCAAGCCATTATGGAATTCTACCCCCTCCTCCCACATTTCGGGGTTTTCAAACATTGAATCATAAAAACCCACATATTCCCTCAATCTGTCTTTGTTACGACCATACATTTCACGCGTTAAGGATGTAAAGTATCTACATCCACATACTCCCTCCTCTAACTCATCTTCCTCAGTCTCCTCTTCCTCTGTCTCTGAAAATACCCAAACATCTTTGGCGTCCTCTGCGAAACGTTGCAAGCATAACAAGACGTGATTCACATTCTCGGGATAATTCTTTTCCCCATGTTTCCATTGCTTTTTCCAAAACAAAACACGCATTGCTTACGCAAATTTAAGGAATGTTTATTGGATGCATGTTTGTAATAAAAATGATTCAATGTCATTTGATCACGACACTGAGGGCAACATATTGGAGGGTTTGAAAGTTGCTTGAGACGCCTAAAAAAAAAGGTTCTATCCGACATTTAAAAAAATGTAAAATGTTTCAAAAAAATCAGTAACACCCCAAGTGTCAACCTTATAAAGGCTTAAAAAAACCTCTTTTCTTTTAAATATATTCTTGGAATAAGCTTGACGTAAAATTTTTTGAGACATTTTTCATTTACATTTATAAAGCCATCCCATTTACCTATTTGCGTTTCACCATTTTAATTTCTCCCGTTTTGTTTCCCCATTTCTCCATTTGCGTTTCACCATTTCAATTTCTCCCGTTTTGTTTCCCCATTTCTCCATTTGCGTTTCACCTTTTAAGTTTCTCCCGTTTTGTTTCCCCATTTATCCATTTGCGTTTCACCATTTCAGTTTCTCTCGTTTTGTTTCCCCATTTGCGTTTCTCCGTTTCAATTTCATTATTTGCGTTTCCCGATTTTCCCCTTTGTGTTTCCCTGTTTCCACGAAGCCTGCTTCCATCCCATGCTTCGAGCGAAGGTGAAAGACGCCCTCTGGGTTCGATTGCAACGCCTTGATGCACGTTGAATCCTTAAAGTTTCTTTGTCTAAAAGGCATTGGTTTTATGATTTCCTACAACGTTGTACCGATTTGTTTCCTCCTCTTCCGAACCTTTTTCCTGTTTTTCAATACCCTTTCTCTTTTTACACCATGATACCCTTTTCTCAATAGTCTCGAGTTTTCCCTTAAAAAATTAACAAAACTTGGCTCTTTACAGGCCACTTTATCTGTTTGGAACCGCGACACGAACCCGCGACAAAAGGAGTAAATAATAATCTTAAAAGGAACCTTTTGTTTTCTACTTCATGATATAAAGTATATTTATGTAATAATGTGAGTGGAAGGATGAAAACAAAAAGAAGAAACGAATTAAAAATAAAAATAATTTAAAGAAATGCAGGTAAAATAAATAAAATACAGGCGAAATGAATAAAATATGGGTGACAAAAATCATTTCAATGGCAGGTGGACATATGATTCTCTCAACAGCTCAACATCAAACCTTCCAACGTTGGTGAGAGAAGGGACACAAAAAATGGGAAGGACGTACTTAGCACATCTTGGATCCATTTCCTCGCCAAGATGGAATCGGGGACTGGAGAGTCTTGAACCTGCAAGACGGGTGATGTTTTGTTGCTTTCCACAAAGAGGTTACCTGGATTCTCTACCAAAGTAAAGCCCATTGGGGACTGGAGGCAAAACTCGTGGCCAAAGACGTTATTTCGGCATTCAAAATGTTAAAGACGGCATCGGGAGTCACGGGTTTAGACTTTTGAGTCATGATTGGATAGCGTTTGTAGAGCAGCAGCACATCACTGCTTTGAATGACCAGGTTGTCGAAACGTTTGGCAAATTCGTACACTTTGGATCTAACCAAGAGAGCTCCAACGTCCACCAGTCGAAAGTAGAGCTTGCCATCTCGTCCCACCATAGCCACCAAAGAATATTGTTGATTGGGAAAAAGAAGTTTGAACCACATGTTGACTCGAGGAAACACTGAGCGTGTGTGAGGTGCAACGGAAAACTGTCAAGCTTTTATACTCCTTATCAAAAAAAATCTTGACAACAATGTCTTGACAGACTTTTTTTAGATAACAATGTTGTCAAGATTTTATTTTAAACCTTGACAAGTGTGTTGGAAATGTTTTCCATGCTTTATTGCACATTCTGTGGTTGTAAAAAATTTCCAACATGTTCTGCAAGTCCACTTTTGATCAATTGGTGCATACTTTTCCAACGTTTGCTATTTTCATCCCTCATGTGCATGGCTCGCGGTAAATAGCATTTTCCGTTCTGTAAAATTTGCTATAATCTTGCTTCGGTGGGCTCACCGTGTAACATTTGTTCTTGAAACACCATCGATTCCAATAAAACGTGAATCTTACAATCGTGGGGTGGTTCTTCTCCCCGACCACACACTAAGCAATCTCGTTGACAAAAGCATGAAGCCGAAATGACTGGCATGGTCTGGCACGATAAATTGAAAATGAAAAATAATTCAAATAAACTTTTAAGCGGCATCATAAACTGGACAAGGAAATGAGATGATGGTTGTAGAAAGGTTGTGAGCTTATAAAGTGCATAAGCTACCCACTAAAAAAATTTAAGAAAAGTAATTTTTTTTTATTTGTAGAGAACAGTGTTGAATGTTATTTTACTTTTTAATTTACAAATAGGTTTACACACAAATTTTATTTTACCCTTTACTTATTCATTTTTATGTTTCAAACACCTTTTGTATTTCTTTGTTTCAACCACACATCTTGTTTTCGTTTGAACACACAATAAAATTTTTTTATTTTTATGAATGCCCCAACTCGACCCACCACTGCATTCACTTTTAAGTTTCAAACACACTTTTAGTATTTGGTTCGTTTCAAACACACCAATTGTATTTGTTTGTTTCAAACACACCATTTGAATTTGTTTGTTTCAAACACACCATTTGTGTTTGTTAGTTTCAAACACACCATTTGTGTTTGTTTGTTTCAAACACACCATTTGTGATTGTTTGTTTCAAACACACCATTTGTGATTGTTTGTTTCAAACACACCATTTGTATTTGTTTGTTTCAAACAAACCATTTGTATTTGTTTGTTTAAAACACACTTTAATATTTGGTTTGTTTCAAATATACCTTTTGTATTTGTTTGTTTCAAACACACCTTATGTATTTGGTTTATTTCACCTTTAGTATTTGTTTGTTTTAAACTTACAATGAAAATATTTTTATTTTTGTGAATGACCCACCACGACCCACCACTGCATTCACTTTCGCATTTCAAACACACTTTTTATGTTGGAATTAACAAACACCTTTGTTTTGTTTCGTCAGTTGTTTGAAGAACCACAATGTGTTTTTACTTACACCATTTTCCATTTGTTTCATGAAAAACCCACCCCATTGTATTATTTGTTAAAAACAATTTGGAGGATGTGAGTTTTAGCACGAAATCAGAGTTGGGTATGCGAATGTGCACACGTGCCACAAGACGGAAACGGATTTCTGTAAATGAATGTGCATTAAGTGTTACAAGACAGAAGCGAATTTCTGTAAAAAAATGTGCATTAGGTGCCACAAGACGGAAGCGAAATTTGGTAAAAGAAGTGCATTAAGTGTTACAAGATGGAAGCGGATTTCGGTATCAAATATAAAGCGAGAGTTCAGTTTTATTAAAAAGAATGTGCATCAAATGCCATAAAACTAGTAAGAATTTCGGTAAAAAGTTTGTATTAAATATCAAAAAATGGAAGCGGATTTCAATGAAAATAGTTTGCATTTAATTGCAACAAAAGAACATTTTAAATACATGATATTTCTTAAAAGCATAACATGTTTTGTTTCAAAATTATTTGTTTGACACCATGATACCCTTTTGTTTGTAACGTTTTGTTTGAAACACCAAGTTGTTTGAAACCATAATACCGTACACACCGTTTTGTTTTGTTTGAAACACCAATTTGTTTTTAACTCTAGTACCATTTGTTTGAAATACCATTTTGTTTAATTGAAATAGCAATTTGTTTGAAACCATAATACCATTTGTACACACCATTTTGTTTTGTTTAAAACACCAATTTGTTTTAAAATCTAGTACCATTTGTTTGAAATACCATTTTGTTTAATTGAAACAGCAATTTGTTTGAAACCATAGTACCATTTGTTTGAAATACCATTTTGTTTTGTTTGTAACCATAGTACCATTTGTTTGTTTAAAACACCAATTTGTTTCAAACCATAGTACCATTTATTTAAATTACCATTTTGTTTGACATCATTTGTAGACACCATTTTATTTGACCCGACTGTGTAAGATGCCTCGGGCGGGAGGACTTTTACGAATATTCTAGCGCATATTCACGTTACATCTGGAGGAAACCGCCCAAAATTCCAGACCGCTAGAATCATTACCCAATAAATTGACAATAAAAACTTTATTTCTTGCTTCTTGCACCTGAAAAATAACACATACATACACTTAAAAAAGGTTTGAATCTCTCCTTTGTCTCTGTTTACAAAAGTGCATAATAATGTTTAAGGATAGAGCAGCAAAATAAAAACAGAGCAAGCCCTATCGAGTGCTTCTTCCGAGTCGCCAACGGTTGTTTCGGCAAAGCATTACAAATACCAAGAGGCCATGAACCGAGCCTTCTTCCCGAAAGGAAGAAACAGGAGCCGGGCATAGCTGAAAGATTCAGCATCTGCATGCCACTTCGGGGGGGGGGCATTTCACAGCAGGACCCTGAATTTGTTTACGCGGTTCACTCATAAAAAAATGCAAAAAATTCAAAGCTGGAATATGCTGCCACTGCATTAGTTTCAGTATTCTTCACACACTCTCTCCACGTGCCCTAAAGCACGGGATTCAGTCGGGATCGACTGCCTCGTTGAGTGTGAATTTAAACATTCTTCACACACTCTCTAGATGTGCCATAAAGCACGGAATTTAGTCGGGTTCGACTGCCACTTTGAGTGTGACTCACCATCAAAAGGCAGCATGTCCAATGCAAAGCAATGGGCTTGGTCATCACGACCTTTCAAATCCTTTGAGCCTTCGTCAGAGTAATCACCATTTATGCCAATATCTTTTCGAGACACACACCTAGCCACCAAATCATTGGATTCGTATTCCGTTAGCTACTTACTGCACATTACAGGGGCTCATACAACCAAGTATGGATCCATAAAGGACTCTGGAACTATGCCATCAGCGCCCTAGTGCAGCGTTCGTCCCGGAATCTCTTATGGGTAGCGTTCTTACTCCCGTAAGAATTGGTAAAAGTCTGTCACTCTTTCAGGCAAGGAGAAAAAGAAGCCCATGAAAGTAAAAAAAAACTCAAACTCAATGCTCCTTCGTTGACACCGTTAGGTTTCCAGAGCAGAGAGGAGAATAAGCTTTACTAAAAACTCAATGCTCCTTCGTTGACACCGTTAAGTTTCCAGAACCGAGAAGAGAATTAGCTGTACTCACAAGTCGTCGAGTATTTAAACCCTAGATTTAAAAAAAGCATCTCCTCTTAACAAGTAATTGTCAAGGTAAATGCCAATAGCACTTGTATCGTGCTCTACCCCATATAAAGGGGGGCTCTCATAGGGCGTAATGGTAGGTCTTAGAATATTTGCCTACCTCCATTGAATTAACATTGCTTCTTCTCCATAGCATTAACATTGCTTCCAATCCAGAGTAGTCTTCAGCAGGCGGAAAGCAGGCATCCATCTTCTTCGGCAGTCAAATGAAGACTGCGAGATTTCGAGGTTGCGCTCGGCTTATAAAGGCGATTTGAAAATTAAAAGTTTTTGGACAAATCAGATTCAAGTGACGTCTCGCGCCATAGACTTAATGTTGAAGGACTTGTGATTTTTTTCAGTGTGTATAATTCATTGGAATCGGGCTCGAACCTTGTATCTTGGTAAATTACAATGAGATCGAGTCCAGATTTTTTCCTTGGGATGTCATTGGGACCCCCCCCCCCTGGTGAACCAGAAGTCGCGATATCTCGGCCTCTATGGGGTCTTTATAGACGTGTAAGTTTAAAAATCGTTTGTAGTGTACAATGACAATTTTGATTAAGGCATAGACCCCCTGGTTAAGGATCTATGCTAATAAAGGCCGTTTTGGCCTGTTTTAGAATTTCGAACCGAGATAGGTTACATGAAAGTGTAACACATGTTTTTTAACTCTGGAGACCCACCTATTGGAGGTAGTGTCTTATGATGAGTATCATTTGAAAGAGGTTGTAATTCCAAACAGATGAATAGGTTACACGACTACCTTACGGAAGTTGGGGCTGAGCAAGGCCCATTTCCAGTGTCGATACGTTTTGGAGCCTAGGATCCAAACCTGGTATCCAATGTCCATAACCATATGATCACACGCTAGGCCATTTTACATTCTATCCAGCAACGTAAACAGTTTGAAAATCCAACTTTTAGATGAGGAGAAATTCTAAAACAGGCTAAAACGGCCTTTATTAGCCTAGATCCTCAACGAGGGGGTCTAGATCTAAATTAAAAATGTCATTGTACACTACAAATGATTCTGAATCTTTTGAGGGTCACACGTCTATAAAGACCCCATAAAGTTTGAGATATTGCGAATTCTGGTTCACCAGGGGGGGTCCCTATGACCCCCCCCAGGGAAAAAGTTTGGACTCCGTCCCATTGTAATTAACCGAGACACAAGGTTCGAACCCGATTCCATGGAGTTATACACACTGAAAAAAATCACAAGTTCTTTAACATTACGTCTATGGCGCGTGACGTTACTTGAATCTGATTTGTCCAAAAACTTTTAATTTTCAAATCGCCTTTATAAGCCGAGCGCAACCTCGAAATCTCGCAGTCTTCATTTGACTGCCGAAGAGGATGGATGCCTGCTTTCTGCCTGCTGAAGACTACTCTGGATTGGAAACAATTTTAATGCTATGGAGAAGAAGCAATGTTAATACTATGGAGAAGAAGCAATGTTAATTCAATGGAGGTAGGCAAATATTCTAAGACCTACCATTACGCCCTATGAGAGCCCCCTTTATATGGGGTAGAGAACGATACAAGTGCTATCGGCATCGACCTTGACAATTACTTGTTAAAGGAAAATGCTTTTTTTAAATCTAGGGTTTAAATACTCGACGACTTGTGAGTACAGCTAATTCTCTTCTCTGCTCTGGAAACTTAACTGTGTCAACGAAGGAGCATTGAGTTTTTAGTAAAGCTTATTCTCCTCTCTGCTCTGGAAACCTAACGGTGTCAACGAAGGAGCATTGAGTTTGAGTTTTTTTACTTTCATGGGCTTCTTTTTCTCCTTGCCTGAAAGAGTGACCCACTTTTGCCAATTCTTACGGGAGTAAGAACGCTACCCAGAAGGGATTCCGGGACGAACGCTGCACTAGGGCGCTGATGTCATAGTTCCAGAGTCCTTTATGGATCCATACTTGGTTGTATGAGCCCCTGTAACGTGCAGTAAGTAGGCTAATGGAACACGAATCAAAGGATTTGGTGACTGGGTGTGTGTCTCGAAAAGATATTGGCATAACTGGTGATTACTCTGACGAAGGGTCAAAGGATTTGAAAGGTCATGATGACCAAGCCCATTGCTTTTGCATCGGATATGCTGCCTTTTGATGGTGAGTCACATTCAAAATGGCAGTCGAACCCGACTGAATTCCGTGCTTTAGGGCACATCCATAGAATGTGTGAAGAATATTTAAAGTCACACTCAAAGAGGCAGTCGAATCCGACTCAATTCCATGCCTTAGAGCACGTCGAGAGAGTGAGTGAAGAATATTTACAGTCACACTAAACGAGGCCGACGAGGCAGTCGATCCCGAATGAATCCCGTACTTTAGTGCGCGTGGAGAGAGTGTGTGAAGAATACTGAAACTCTCTGATGCAGTGGCAGCATGTTCCAGCTTTGAATTTTTTGCATTTTTAAGGGGTGAACCGCGTAAACAAATTCAGGATTCTGCTGTGAAATGCACCCACGACGTGGCATGCAGGTGCTGAATCTTTCAGCTATGACCGGGTCCTGTTTCTTCCTTTCGGGGAAGACGTTTCGGTTGATGGCCTCCTGGTATTTGTAGTGCTTTGCCGAAACAACCGTTGGCGACTCGGAAGAAGCACTCGATAGGGCTTGCTCAGCTTTTATTTTGCTGCTCTATCCTTAAACATTCTATATGCACTTTTGTAAACAGAGACAGAGGAGAGACTCAAACCCTTTTTAAGTGTATATATGTGTTATTTTTCAGGTGCTAGAAGCAAGAAATAAAGTTTTTATTGTGAATTTATTGGTTAATGATTCTAGCGGTCTGGAATTTTGGGCGGTTTCCTCCAGATGCAACGTGAATATGCGCTAGAATATTCGTTAAAGTCCTCCCGCCCGAGGCATCTTACACAGTCGGGTCAAATAAAATGGTGTCTACAAATAGAGTCAAACAAAATGGTATTTTAAACAAATGGTACTATGGTTTCATACAAATTGGTGTTCCAAACAAAACAAATGGTACTATGGTTTCAAACAAATGGTACTATAGTTTCAAACAAATTGCTGTTTCAAACAAACAAAATGGTATTTCAAACAAATGGTACTATGGTTTCAAACAAATTGGTGTTTCAAACAAAACAAAATGGTGTGTATAAATGGTATTATGGTTTCAAACAAAACGTTACAAACAAAAGGGTATCATGGTGTCAAACAAATAATTTTGAAACAAAACATGTTATGCTTTGTAGAAATATCACGTATTTAAAATGTTCTTTAGTTGCAATTAAATGCAAACTATTTTCATTGAAATCCGCTTCCATTTTGTGATATTTAATACAAACATTTTACCGAAATTCTTACTCGTTTCGTGGCATTTGATGCAAATTCTTTTTACTTAAACAGAACCCTCGCTTTTTATTTTTTCCGAAATCCGCTTCCGTCTTGTGGCACTTAATGCAAACTCGTTTCGTAGCGAAATCCGTTTCCGTCTTGTGGCACTTAATGCCAACTCGTTTTATTGAAATCCGCTTCCGTCTTGTGGCACTGAATGCACATTCTTTTACCGAAATTCGCTTCCGTCTTGTAACACTTAATGCACATTCTTTTAGCGAAATTCACTTCCGTCTTGTGGCAATTAATGCACATTATTTTTTCGAATTCCGTTTCCGTCTTGTTGCACGTGTGCGTATTCTCATACCAAACTCTGATTTCGTGCTACAACTCACATCCGCCAAAATTGTTTTTAACAAATAATACAATGTGGTGGGTTTTTCATGAAACAAATGGAAATGGTGTAAGTAAAAACACATTGTGTTTTTTCAAACAACTGACGAAACAAAACAAAGGTTTGTGTTAATTACAACATAAAAAGTGTGTTTGAAATGCAAAATTGAATGAGGTGGTGGGTCGTGGTGATTCATTCACAAAAATAAAAATATTTTCAATGTAAGTTTAAAACAAACAAATACTAAAGGTGAAATAAACCAAATACAAAAGGTGTGTTTGAAACAAACATGTACAAAAGGTGTATTTGAAACAAACCAAATATTAAAGTGTGTTTGTAACAAACAAATACAAATGTTGTGTTTGAAACAAACAAATACAATTGGTGTGTTTGAAACGAACCAAATACTAAAAGTGTGTTTGAAACTTAAAAGTGAATGCAGTGGTGGGTCGAGTTGGGGCATTCACAAAAATAAAAAAATTTTATTGTGTATTCAAAAGAAAACAAGAGGTGTTTGAAACAAAGAAATACAAAAGGTGTTTGAAACATAAAAATGAATAAGTAAAGGGTAAAATAAAATTTGTGTGTAAACCTATTTGTAAATTAAAAAGTAAAATAACATTCAACACTGTTCTCTACAAATAAAAAAAAATTACTTTTTAAAAATTTTTTAGTGGTTAGCTTATGCACTTTATAAGCTCAAAACCTTTCTACAACCATCATCTCATTTCCTTGTCCAGTTTATGGTGCCGCTTAAAAGATTATTTGAATTTTTTTTTCATTTTCAATTTATCGTTCCAGACCATGCCAGTGATTTCGGCTCCATGCTTTTGTCAACGAGATTGCTTAGTGTGTGGTCGGGGAGACGAACCACCCCACGATTGTGCGATTCACGTTTTATTGGAATCAATGGTGTTTCAAGAGCAAATATTGCACGGTGAGCCCACCGAAGCAAGACTGGAGCAAATTTTACAGAATGCAAAATGCTATTTACCATGAGCCCTGCACATTAGGGATGAAAATAGCAAATGTTGGCAAAGAATGAACCAATTGATCAAAAGTGGACTTCCACAACATGTTGGAATATTTTCACAACCTCAGAATGTGCAATAAATTATGGAAAACTTTTCCAATACACTTGTCAAGGTTTAAAAAAAAATCTTGACAGCATTGTTATTTAAAAAAAATTCTGTCAAGACACTGTTGTCAAGATTTTTGTTGTTGTTGATAAAGAGTATAAAAGCTTGACAGGTTTCCGTTGCACCTCACACACGCTCAGTGTTTCCTCGAGTCATCATGTAGTTCAAACTTCTTTTGCCCAGCAAACACTATCCTTTGGCGGCTATGGTGGAACGAGATGGCAAGCTCTACTTTCGACTGGTGGACGTTGGAGCTCTCTTGGGTTGATCCAAAGTGTACGAATTTGATGAACGTTTCGACAACCTGGTCATTCAAGGCAAGGATGTACTGCTGCTCTACAAACGCTATCCAATTATGACTCAAAAGTCTAAACTCGTGACTCCCGATGTCTTCTTTAACATTTTGAATGCCGAACTAACGTCTTTTGCCGCGTGTTTTGCCTCCAGTCTCCAAATGGGCTTTGCTTTGGTAGAGAATCCAGGCAACATCTTTGTGGAAAGCTACAAAACCTCACCCGTCTTGAAGGTTCAAGACTCTCTAGTCACCGATTCCATCTTGGTGAAGAAATGGATCTAAGACTTTATCCAAAAGATGCAAGACATTCGTCAGATGCAATCCCAAAACGCTCCCAAGACCTCTTTGGAGATGGCATATCATGCGTTTTTAAAGGCTTGTGTAAAAATGGAGCCTCCTCAGGAACGTGCAACAGTTGAAAGTGCCTCTCCACCTGAGATAATTCCTACACCACTTATCGAAAGTGCCTCTCCACCTGTTGAACAACCAGCTGAACCTGACAAAAATCTTACACCCCCTGCTGAAAGTGTCTCTCCACCTGAGAAAATTCCTACTCCAACTGCTGAACCGGAGAACATTCCTACTCCATCTGCTGAAAATGCCTCTCCACCTGAGAATATTCCTACTCCGCCTGCTGAAAGACTTGTGGAATCCTTACCTGAGAGACCAGACACACCTTTGGAGATTGTGGATCCCCCTCTTTTGATGATTGGAGCACATGTCGAGGTGACATCATACCTTCCTACTCCACCTCTGATTACCCGATGCGACAAGAGTACCCAGACAGATTCTCCCAGCCTGGAGCTTGGCAAGAGACTCTTGGAACGACCACAACTCTTGACCAATACAAGACTCGCCATCCAACCAAAGACCCCTGTTCAACAGACTACTCCCCCAACTATTATTTTGTTTATACCCAACCATCATTCAGTGCTGAAATTGGGTACTCATCAATTGATCGTTAAACCCAATCCTGTAAATAATGTCAATAAATAATTGTTTATTTTTTAATGATGTGTATGTTTTCTTTCCTATCAGAAAAAGGGGAGTTTGGGTTTCGGCCCATTCTCCCCTTTTTTAGGTTTATATGACATGCCAAGGTTGGGTTATAAAATGAATCTTTACCTCTTGAAAGGCTACCCCATTTCATCCTTGGGAAACCTTATAAGAAAAGGACCAATCAGAAGCCACTTCCTCCTTCTCTCGACTATAAAAGCAGAGCTCAGATGCTCTCTGTATCACTTATTCATGAGACATGGAGGACGAAAAAGCTTTTACGTTATATCTGACAAAGTACCAAGAATCTAATCTTGGAGAATATAACAAGTTCATGATGAACTTTCGTAAGTTCTTACAGACGTTCAAACCCTCTGACGTCATTACTCTTTAGACCATATACGATGTGGACATTGCTGATATCCTTCAAAAAATTTTGCCAAATTATGAGCCCCACGACCTACCTTCCTTCGAATGTGTTCTCTACGTTGAACCTGCAGACTTACATAGTGATTACTTGGAGCAGCAGGTTGCCAAGGGAAAGGGGGCCTTTATACAAGCCCTCTGGACTAGTCTGGCCAAACCAAAACTCTATTGGTTGGCCTACAAGGTGTGGAGATAACAAGGTCCCCAACACATGACCACCTCGACTGTCTTAGCTCAAGCAGTGTTGGATGGGTGCAATGGGTTGAAATGGCTTGAGAGCGATTTTTAAGTGCCAGACTCGTGTTCGATCTGCCTGATTCCAATGCACTGGCCAGAAAGGACGCATTGTGGCCACCTGTTTCACATGCATTGTTTGTTGCAACACTTGAACGTTCGCAACACCTGTCCTCTCTGCAGGGCACCCAACCCATTCGGAACACCCTACCCCTAGAGGTAGACATTGTGTGGATCCCCAGAAAAATGGGAGAATGATTGCTGGAAAGGAGCATAGCTCGGGACCAGCAATCATTCTCCCATTTTTTTGGGTTATCAAATATGCCAAGGTTGGAACCTATTAATTGAACACTTACGAAAAATGACGCTACCAACTCTAAAAATAATACCTTTGCTAGCAGCACAAGTCTCTTTTCCAGCCAAGATTGAATTGAATTGAATAATCATGAATCCTTTTTAAATCATACCAGCCATGAAACTCCTTATCAGATCCATCAACCAATCAAAAGCCTTCTCCCTGCTATAAAAGCAGGGCACTCGAGGCAAGAGAGCTCATTCATTCCTCACGATGCGAGACGATTCGCGTTTGCACACTGACTCGTCAAATATTCATCCCCCGATTTCGGGGACTTTGCTGCCTTTTTAAAAAAATACCTGAATCGTCTGTCTGCTTTACCCATTCCAGAGGTTTTAACGGTGCATGCCTTTCGACAACATTTCCACGACCTGGAAGCCTTGTGCAACGTACTCTGTCCCTCGGGGCAATGTGGAAAATTGCTATTACTCCCCTGTCTCTGCGTTTTCGAACATTCCAAATCACAGGACAATGTGCTCCATAGGATAGGAAATGGGTCACGGCACCTACATTCGGGGCATCTGGACAGAATGTATGAAACCCGACTTGTACCAAAACGCGACCGTGGCCTGGTATTATGGTGGCTCTCAAGATTTGGATGAATGAGTGACGCTGAGTGACACGCTCTTCAATTCTTGTACAGTGCTCCCTTTCCAGATCCCGTATTTCAAGTTCCTGAAAAATGTTCCATTTTCCTGGAGCCCATGCATTTTCCCCACACGACCCAATGTGGACATAAGTATCAGAAATAGTGTTTGGAGCAGACCCAGAGTCCCACCTGCCCCCTCTGTAGGAAGACTGTTTGAACCTCGAGTGTCATACCCAAAAAAATTGGAATTATGTGCTAAGCACGTCCTTCCCATTTTTTGGGTTCCTCCTTTCACCAACGTTGGAAGGTTTGATGTGGAGCTGTTGACGAGAATCATTTGTCCACCTGTCATTGAAATGTTTTTGTCACCCCTATTTTATTCATTTACCTGTATTTTATTTATTTTACCTGTATTTTATTAAATTATTTTTACTTTTGATTCGTTTCTTCTTTTCATTTTCATCCTTCCACTCACCTTATTATTACATACATATACCTTACATCATGAATTAGAAAACAAAAGGTTCCTTATAAGATTATTAGTTACTGTTTTTGCCGCGGTTTCCGTATCGCGGTTTCAAACAGGTAAAGAGGCCCGTAAAGAGCCCAAGTTTTGTTTCTTTGTCAGGTAAAAACTCGAGACTAGGGAGAAAAGGGAACCATGGTGTAAGAAGAGAAAGGGTGTTCGAAAAACAGGAAAACGGTTCGAAAGAGGAGGGGAAAAATAGGTACAACGTTGTAGAAAATCATAAAAACATGCGTCTTAGACAGGGAACCTCCAAGGAGTCAATGTGCATCAAGGCGTTGCAATCGAACCCAGAGGGCGCCTTGCATTTCGCTCGAAGCATGGGGGAGGGCTGTAACAGGGAAAGGAGGAAACAAAGGGGGAAAATGGGGAAACTCAAAAGAGGAAACTCAAATAGTGAAATTCAAACGAGGAGAAACAAATCAGAAACACAACGGGAGAAACTGAAATGGGGAAACGCATATAGGTAAATGGGGAAACGTAAATAGAGAAATGGGGAAACAAAACGGGAGAAACTGAAATGGAGAAACGCAAATGGAGAAATGGGGAAACAAAACGGGAGAATCTGAAATGGTGAAACGCAAATGGAGAAATGGGATGGCTTTAAAAATGTAAATGAAAAATGTTTCAAAAAATTTTACGTCAAGCTTTTTTCAAGAATATATTTAAAAAAAAAGAAAAGGGGAATGGGGTTTTTTTTAAGCCTTTATAAGGTTGACACTTGGGATGTTACAGATTTTTTAAAACATTTTTGTTACATATTTTTTTGAAATGTCGGATAGAACTTTTTTAGGTTTGTCAAGCAACTTTCAAACACTCCAATATGTTGCCCTCAGTGCCGTGATCAAATGACATTGAATCATTTTTATTTTAAACATGCATCCAATAGTCATTCCTTAAATTTGCGTAAGCAATGCGTGTTTTTTTTTTTAAAAAAAGCAATGGAAACATGGGGAAAAGAATTATCCGAGAATGGGAATTACGTCTAGTTATGATTGAAAAGTTTCGCAGAGGACGCCAAAGATGTTTGGATATTTTCAGAGACCGATGAAGATGAGTTAGAGGAGGGAGTATGTTGATGTAGATACTTTAGTTCCTTAGCGCGTTAAATGTATGGTCGTTAGAAACACAGATTGAGGGAATATGGAAGTTTTTATGATTCAATGTTTCAAAAGCCCGAAATGTGGAAAGAGGGGGTAGAATTCCATAATGGATTGGGAAAGGATGTTTGGGCAATGGTTCAGCGTTGTTTCAGGGGAGACATGGTGTGGTTTCACATTATGGCAAAACATGATGTGTTTGATACGTTACGCCGAGAAATGAAAAAAAATCAAGGTCAATTTGTCCTTTTACCCTTTTGGTGCTTGTGCGATGAATTGGGAAATGAAAGGGGTAAAATACAACATCGGCACATGATCTTGGCATGCTAGCTAGAAAGTTCTTTTGAAGAGGTTTTGAAGGGAAAAATTCGTTATAGAATTTCCCTCTAATGGTAGGGTCAAAAAATGCGTCAAGATTAAAAATGAGTTTCATCTGGTGCGGACCATCGTCTACGTGAGTCAACCCAAAACGTCCTGTGATGGTGACGAGATTCCCGAAACGTTCAATAATCCGGATAAATGGTCTCATTTCCACATCAATCGACCCTTGCACACGCATTGCATCGCCTCTCTTTGTACGCTATTTGAAGGGGGTATAGAAAAATTACTTTGGGAGCAACTTGGAAATAACAATGTATCCAATTGGGAAAAAGTAGCCAAGCTTGTACCAGACCATTGGCATAATGTGAGATGGGGGTACTGATCTGCGTGACAGAATTGAAATTTTTAAACTGATTCCCCTCTATCCGTGTTACGAGGAAACCGAGGAAGAGATTCCTTTGTACGTGACGCTATACGGTAACAAAAAAATACATGTAAAGGAGGGAAACCAGGAGGCCTAGTCTTCTTTTCAACGAACTCGAGGTGACATGCACGTTTTGTCCCACAAACAACAAAATACGATGATGGAAATTAAGAAAGCAAAGCAAGAGTGGGAGATGGACCAAAAAGTCTTGTTAAAGTCTAAACTCAACGAGATGAATGCGAAATGCGACCTGATTCAAAGGGAAAGAGATTTATTCAAGGAGAAAAATGACATGTTGGAAACCAAAGAACATGAGTGGAAAATTGAAAGAGATGCGTGGAAAGCCAAAGAACATGAGTTAAACACAGAAATATATACATTGAAAAATAAATTGCAAAGTACATTGGTCGTAGATATAATATTAAAAAGAATGATACAGAGCCAACGAAAGCTCAGAATGATTAACGCATGGCGATGGGTAAGAAGGTTACCACGACCTGCAATCGTTCACTCATAATCGTTTTAGAACATGTTTGTTAAACACTTGTTCAAAAAATTTTTCAACGTTACTCGTAAACATACCAACCTAATTTTTTTTTAAAAATTCAATATTTTTTGAGAGACGTGTTTAAATAGTGCACGCGGCTCATCATTCTGAATCGTACAAAAAGGATTTTTCTCCAGAGTATGATGATTTTATTGACATGTTCAATTTACCAACACCTGTTTCACCTTTCACACCGACTCCAATGGCTTCTCCATCTCATGAGCCATCTCAAGATGAATCCATTTTTTATGAATCTTTACCGTAACCTCCTTTGGTACCTGAACAATCCATTGAGTGTCGACAACGAATGGAATTTGAAGAATCCTCTGATTCCGTTGAATCACCTGTCTCACCTGAAGCAATTGTTTCTTCACCTGTGCACAAGATAGATTCCCCTGTTCCGAAGGTAATTTCTCCTATGCACAATATAACTACACCTGTGTGAAGGATAGATTCCCCAAAGCGAAAGATGGATTCACTAAAGCGACGAGCAGATTCACCTGTGAGAAAAGTAGCTTCCATCATTCAACAAAATTCTCGACGTTCTCCTCGAAGAAACGGGAATTGGCCCCAAGATCCTATCTTGTATAGCAGACCCGATTTCAGACCCTTGTATCACAGAAACGATTTTAAACCCAGGCGACCCCCGTATGCCCATCGATTGATTTCCACCTCCCAGGTTTCGGCTCAAGTATCTTTCCACAGCCAAGTTTTCGCTGTGTTGTGTCTCCGAGACAAGGGGTTCACGCTCACCAACGGTGTCGTCTCGTATGACTTGAAACGGGAATGTCGTAACGAGCTGTTTAAATATTTTCATTACCTCAATGTCGGTACCATTTGTGTGACGGATAAACATTCCACGCTTAAATTTAAGGAAATTCAAGCGAGTTTGAGCTCTTCGAATCCTTTCAAAAGGATCCAAGTGATACTGTTAAATTCCAACGGATGAGACATGGGGGAATGTCCTTTTTGTAGCGAGAGACAATATCATCGTTGGATGGCCTTGCAAGGCATGCGCGCTATTCGGCATCAACTCATCAATCCCATTTTCCCTCGTGAGCAAGATTCGTGACCGCAAGCTCCGCCCACATCCTGTCTGAAACGTATAAAAGGAGAACTCGTTTGGACGCTTCATATCAGTTGCCTCTCGATTCGCCAGCAGCATGGACGCAATCAATACCTTCCCAAAGCACCTATCCACCACCGTGGTACCAGTGACGCTGCCCGAAAAAACCGAGACGTTAGAATATGCAGCTCGACAGGCTTTGTGAAAGCGTTCATTCTGTATCAGTAGATGGCCGCAAAACGTGTGTTTGTCATGATTTGTCACGATAGTTGGCATTACAAAAGTGCTCATTTGGACAATTTCAAGTGTGCCGTGAGGGCGGCGAGGATCCAAAATCCCTTTGAACCAGGCGAGATGACGTGGGAAAGGTGTCTCAAGGCTTTTTTAGAAATCACGATCGACCGCTGAAGAATACCAGCCAACGGATGGGATTCATGCACCAAAACATGCTTATCGTTAAAAGTGTTTTACTTTTGACTTTCGCAACATTAAACCGGGAGAGGTTCATGTGATCCAAACCACCCATGTGCCCATGCTGATGTACGAACTACCGTCCTCCAGTTTAAAGCATCAAACCAAACTCAATTTGTATAGGAGGAGTTTTGAGCCATTTGACCAAATGCTCTTTCATCGGAAAGTGTTGGAGCCCCGTACGGCGTATCCAATCCTGGCAGGTACTCTTTGCATTTTAATGACGGTGCAAAAGACCGTAGTTGGGGTGGACATTATCCCCGAAACCATTCTTCCTCAAGTCGTGGAGAGCGGATTCAACCTGGGGGATTTCCGAAAGGTGAAGCGATATAAGCAGAAAGCATACAAGATGCCTCATCTGACCCCAGCTCATGGTGAGACGAGCAAGCGACCTTTGGAGGAAGAGGTGTATCCTCCCTCCAAGAAACATTTTAGGATTCCAAAGAAATCCTCCAAAATCCTCATTACACCGGTCGTGCAACCCCCTGTGATGATAGCCAGACCTGCCTTGGCTGCTCCTCAACCCGTGTCCATTCCACCTGTACAGACTCGTAAACCAGAGCCACTTATGTTTCAACCCTCTGTGCAGACCCATTTTCCAGATTCACCTGTGCAGACCCATTTTCCAGATTCACCTGTGCAGACCCATTTTCCAGATTCACCTGTGCAGACCAGTTTGCCAGATCCACCTGTGCAGATTCAATTTCCAGAACCACCTCAGCAGATCCGATTTCTAGATCCACTTAATGCTCAACCACCTCAGCAGATCCAGTTTCCAGATCCACCTGTGGAACTTTCGATTCCGGACACGTTTGACCATTTAATGTCAAACGTATTTGGAGACTACTCGGTGCCTGAACAAGTGATGGAAGCCCCCTGGGCCAGGCACAAGAATCCCAGCTGCTTCATACGGTGGCTTCCCTCTTTGATCCAAATAATGACATTATTTCGTTTTTGGACTATTTTGAAGAGGAGTTGGCCATGGAACAGAAGTAAGCACCCCTGGATTTGACAATGCCCAGAAAGAATAATATTAAAAAACAAAAATTTAGATTTAAAGTGAAGGAACCTCTAGATTTGTCTTGCATGTAAATACGGTAGTTATGTACATATTTTTTGTAAATATTGGTTGTTTTGTACATATTTTTTATAAATTAAAAAAAATGTTTTATGGAAAAAAATCTCATCTTTTTGTCCAAAAAAATACCAGAATTGAAACATACACAAGAGGATGTAAAAAAAAAAACGGTTTCGGTGCAAAATTTATTGGACCAGTGTTGTTCTCGCACTACGATTGTTTTTGGACATCTGGTTCAGTGGCCGGATCGAGTCACGTATTTCTATCAAGACTATACTTATACCATCCTATTTGAGCCCAATTTTGGCGTGCACGTGCCTCGGACGTTTGGAAAAACAACCCTTTTGTTGAAGTAGTCATTTGATTCTGACGTGGGACCCAGGAGTCGAGTTGAGATTTTTTCAATTAGGTCATCCTCCGTCTCCCGAGTTTGGGAGGTGTATCAACCACACCATAAGGAGGAGTACACATTGAATCTCATGCAATGCACGCGTTTGGTGGACGTTTACGTGACATTATTAACGTGGTTGGACGATTGGGAAATGCATCGAGATGAAAACCTCCCTTAGCGCATGCTGATGCTCCAACCCTGGAAAAGGGCTTTGTAAAAACACATGGAGTGCTCGCATCAAAAGGCCTTGTACCATGGGATGCCAGATGACGTCACGCTCCTCAAGCATATATAAGGCCAGCCTCCAGCCAGCAGAATCATTCTCTCTCAGCAACAAGTCGAATCAACCCGCCTATTTTGCCAATGCCAGCGTGTTTCACCACCTGGGCAAGCCAGTGCCCATCGAGCTATCGATTGCCACCATTTCCAGGGATGGCAGTGATCCTGAAGTGCTCTGCATTACGGTGAACCCCGAGTACCTGACCTTCACGCCCAAAGACATGCGTTCCAATGCCTGTAAAAACGCCCATCTTCGTCTGGTGCACCCGCTGCCCGAGAGTGTGCTGGCGCAATGGTTGCCCTATTGCGTGAGGGGCATGTTTGACCAGCTGTCCCAAGGAAGAAAAGGCTTCATAATTGTCAAAAACCAGAAGCAGCAAAAATATTCAAATAGTGGGACTCTCCACCATGTCTTTGGAGATGCTGCCAAAATTCAACACCATTTGTGATGGAACCTTTCTCAACCCCATGCATGATGACCTCCACGAGGAAGGGGACGTGTCTCTTTGCACCATGCTTAAATCGTTTCAATATGCAAAATACCTGCAGTGGTTCAACAAGCTGCAGGTGGAATGGAGCTCCAAAGTTTCAACTTTTTCAGTGTAAAAAAAATTGCCCATGTGTCCAAAAAAAGGGGGACCGAGTCGACACAAGAGTCGACTCGGTCCCCCGTTTTTTTGGCTAAGCAAGGTGCCAACGTTGGAGAGCATCTCTTTAAAGACTTGTACTAAAAAGATGCCACAAGATATGTACCAAGGATGGACAGTATCAACCTAAAGGTGCTTGGCGACAGTTTTATTTTTTGTATGGTCCTGTTGGATAGAATCAGTCAAATAGTGCCCAGTGATGCTTGTATTTTTTGCAAGGTCATCACAATTTTGGATCAGTAAGACAATAAATGCCTCCTGATATGGATAGTGTTTCAATGTTGGATCAGTTTCAACACATAGGAATCTCATGCTATAGATATTGTTTCAATGTTGGAGAGTATCAGCCAATAGGAATCGATTCACATGACCCACCAGAGTATAAAAGTCGAGCCATCAGCATCCAGAGACATTCTCTCTCAGAGTTATCTCAATGCTACATGTCTCATCTAGCCTTCTCCCGTCTAGACCACAGATATTAAAACAAATGTTTGGCGCAGTATAGCCGAAATCGGCTCTTGCGCCAATAAACCCCAAATCACTCACTCACTCACTCATCTAGCCTTCTTCACCCATGCCAACGTGTTTCACCGTGGAGGCAAGCCTGTCCCCATCGAATTATTCATCGCCAGCATTCCGGAGGTTGGAAAGGACACGGAAGTGATTTGTATTGCAGTGGATCACTCCAACCTGGTGACGACTTCGAAAGACTGCCGGGTCAACCGATACATTAACGAACCACTCAGTCTTAAAAGCCACATCCCTAGATTTGTGCCACTTGTGTACCTCAGCTTTTGCGTCAGAGCCAAATTTTGCCACCTTCCCCAAGGGTACCGAGGTCTCATCGTCGTGAAGGGAACCGACCAGCGCAAAATTTTTAGTAGCTGGGGCTCTTTACCATAAACCTGGAGACTCTGCCAAAATTCCATGACCTAAATGACCGTACTATGCCAGATCAGCTGCACGATGAGGTGCACGAGTACTTTGACGTATCTGAATGCACCATGGTGAAATCTTACCGTTTTGCTCGATTGCAGAACTTTAAAAAGCTGCAAGCCGAATGCCACAGACAGATTGCTGATTTAGTAGAAGTGTAAAAAATTGGACTAAACTGTTAATATTGAACCGAAAAAAGGGGACCGAGTCGACACAAGAGTCGACTCGGTACCCCTTTTTTTTGAGTCAATGAATGTGCCAACGTTGGCGTACATTTCTTTTAAAACTTGTACTAAAAAGATGCCACAAAAAACATGAAAAGATTAGTTTCAAGGTTGAAAAGCGTCAACCAATAGGAATCGTTTCACGTGACCTCAGTAGAATATATAAAAGGCGAGCAGCTAGCAGCCAGAAATCAGAGTGCTTCTGAATGCAGTCAAGAGTTTAGAAATTTGTTTTTTGGTTAAAACTGTCAGGTTTGGGTTTGTATTGGATACTCCAAATCTGGCAGTTTTGACGGATAAAGAATTTTCATGACAACTGGTAAATTCTAAATGTTTTTCGTTAAGACTGTCAGGATTTGGCGTACTGTATAAAATTCCCAAATTCTGTCAGTCTTATAAGTAAATGTTTTTAGCCAAAATCTTCAAAAATCCGAAAATTTGGGGACAGAGTCTCATGTCGACTGGGACCCCTTTTTTCGGGCCAAATTATACACCAAGATTGGAATGCATCTTTTTAAAAACTTGACACACAAAGCATTTGACTCACCTGCTGGCTGCAAGTTGAGTCCTCCGTGTTTCCTTGACACTCCAAGATTGAAAGGCTTCATGTCGTGAGATGTCTCGCACCCTTCCACACCCATATTGGAATGATTATCCTGGTTTTCTCGACACACCAACGTTGAAATGCCTACATTTCATGGGTCACTACTTTCAAGACACACCAAGCTTTACATGCCTAAATTTCATTTGTGGATCACCCCCTGACATGTCTCAATTTCATTTGTATCAGTGGGATCAAACATTTTGGGAGATGATCGAAAAAAATAGCGCAACCATGTAAAAAAATCTTGTGGGGCAAGTCATAGAAACTGATTCGTTTCAAAAAAGGTCATTTTCCATTTTCAATCATTTTTTGAAAGGGTCACGGTGCTCAACTATTTTATCGACCGACTGTATGGAACCTATGGTAATGACTGTAAAAGCAAACGTGTGCCCCATTTTACAGTGATTGCCATAGGGGAATGGTAGAGAGGTAATTGCAGTGGGGCCCTGGAAACTCAGCAGGCATGTGCCGTTTGGACGTGTATTTCCCAATGCAAATGGTAGAGCAACACCTGGAGAGGATACGCAAAGGGAAGCACGAAATCTCACGAGAGAAAGGAATTCTTCTAGGGATTCTTTTTCAAAGGCGAACATCTTTGGGGGACGTAAAAGGAGGGAGTGTACTATTCAAACGAACCGAGTGTGTGAAAAATAGGCAAAAGAGAAGCGCATCAAATCGGAGATTAAGCAACACGAGGGCCTTGTCAACCTTGGACCTATTGAAAGTGAACATCCTTATTCTGTGGCAAAAGAAGGTAACTCTTTTTGGCAAAGGAGCCCTGGACTATTAGGTGTGAGGGTGGTACAGGTTTGGGAAACAGGTTAATAAAGACTTGAACTGGAGTCATGGTTTAGATACATTGAATGGTAAAGATTGCAAAATAGGTGAGAGGGAGACCCATTGTATAAAGGAATGTAAAAACAAGCGTTACACTTTTTAAAAAAATGTTACTCAGTTTTTAAACATTGAATGGTAAGGACTGTAAAAACAGGCGTTACACTTTTTAAAATAGGTGAGTCGGTTTTTAAACATTGAATGATGAGGATTGTAAAAAGTAGGTGTTACACTCTTAAAAAAAATGTGACGGTTTTGGGACACTTTTATTGCAGTAATTACCATAGGCTAATGATAGAGCTTGGAATATTATTAAAAAAAATTATTTTTTTTACAATTTACTTTCCTTGTCTTGCTGTCAAGTAAGCCATTTTCTTTCTCATGACATCTCGTTCGACAAAACAAACAGCCAATTTATTTTGCTAGTAAAAGTTTCGTTCTGTTATAGTTTTATTTTTCACTGTTTTAATTTGATTCATGGTTTTTTGTTGTGCTGGTGCAAAGTATACATTTCGTCTTGGAGGCATCTTAAAGAACAACACTCTTCTCGATCTCCTAGGTTTCTTTCTTTCAAATACATTTTCTTATTGTTATACAAGGTCATATATAGATTTGTTTCTTCTTCAGTAGGTTTGAACCGTCGGTCAAGGGGAATGGCACAGTATAAATGCTTCCAACCAATTACTTTGATGGGTACACCCATTTTAAGTGACGATGTAAGTCACACGCATGACTGCTTCTTCCCAATCCACCACCTTTTTACCCCCATTTTCTTCCATGAGTAACTTTTCAACCCCACCTGGAAATAAGGTACAGAGAAACGCAATGCTATTCTCGTGCATGGGACAATTGATATAAAAATGGGAAGTTTTTTTGAAATCTTTGAAATCTTTCAAAATTCCCCATCACAGGAAGCTCTCTGCCGATTTACGTACACAATCGTTCGTACCAAATGAAATACACTATCAATTTTGATGCGTCTTTTGGACATACCATTGTTTGGAATATTATATCTAAATTTTTTCATCCAAACAAACTCAAACTGACCATCTAGCTCACATGCTAAAATCATGTGCCGATGCTGTACTCTAGGACTTCCCACCATCAACCCATCACACAGACACCAGAAAGGAAGAACAAAAATTTCATTTTGAGTATTTTCCATTTCGCGGAGAAATATGGGAATCGCGTCATGTTTCACCATGATGTGAAACCATTTCATGTCTTTTTTCCGATAACGTTGAATAATTCCGTAAACATCTTCGCCCAAGCCACTACTCTCATTAAATTTCACTCCATCGCTCCTCCACATCTCAGGTTTTTCAAACAAGGATTCGTACAAAATTGCATTGTTCGCATCTCTGGATCGACCCAACATATCATTCGGGATTGAAACAAAATGATGACATTCCCAAATTTCTCCATCCATTTCGTCATAATTCATCCTAAGGGAGTCATTGTTTGGAGGGTTTACGAAACGCTTTAAGCATTCCACGACATGTTGCACATTCTTACACTTCATTCGCTCCCAATGGGACCAAGAAGTCATTCCCAGGCAAAAAACGCACTCTTAACAATTTTTCAAAGAATGTTTTTTTCAAAAAAAGCATGTTTATAGTAATAATGACCAAAGGTCGTGGATTCAAAACAAATGGGTCAACGAATGACAATATTCGAGGAGGAATTGATAAGTTTGTAAAGCGTCCTGAGAGAAATGTTTTGCTTCACTTGGAACCAACAAAAAAAACTCTCACAGCTCCTAACTTGATATATATATATTGAACAGCATAAAAAAATTTCAGTAATACTTTATATGTTTAAAACTCGGTGTTTAAACATATAACTCGGTAAAACTTAAAATTCTTTTTGAACTTTTAAAGTGAATATGATTCAATGCCTCAATCTCTCGCGGTACATCAGAAGACACTCGAAATTCTTTTGTTCCCCGTGTCTCGTGGATAATTTTTTCACGTCAACAACTATTTTATCATTTTGGTGAATCAAGTTAGTTTCACGGGGACCCTACAGAAATTGTAAAGCACATTCAATGTGCTTGGATCCATTTCTAGGGTCAAAGATGTCACATTTCAACAATGAAGCAGAAATTATTGCTCCATATGTTTGAGCTGTGATGATGATTCTGAACTGTACACCCTGATTCTATGCAAACACACGTGTCATACAAAGTGTTTACAACAATGGGTTTAGAACAAACAAGATACATATCCTTATTGTCGTGGTAAAATACGCAAAAGGGATAAAACTTGAATTGGGTGTAGTCCTCTGGATTCGCCTTTAACGTTTTACGAGACATTTGTGGTTCTGACGCGGAAGCTGTCCTCTCCGACACGAATTCTGAAACTAATTCAAATTCTGATGACTATCCATATTCGGATTCTGAATCTGACATGGAATCTGGAAGTCTTTCCGAGGATGACGCGACAGTAAAGTTGGAGTTTATACCAGGCACGATGGAACAATTGATACAAAGCATGCTCGATTCCATCAATGAATTTCCTTGAAGCATGATTCAATCAATGAAAAAAAATATCATGTGACAACATTCCCCCCCCCCTCCTACCTCTTGCCTTTATAAACAAACCTACGTCTGAACGATTTCATTTCAGCTGCTCATTGCATCTCAAACGCATCTCCCTGCTCCAGTTGTTGTTCCAGTCATGGCCATCCGATCCAATTGCGACTGTCTCGTTTCCATCGAGTGGATGCGCTATCAACGACAATGGTCGCATCTTTTTTGCCAGTCCGTTTGACAACAGGCAGGTGGAGATTCGCTCGAGTCTAGACAGCCTGCAATCTTCTTCCTACCAGGACATATGATGAAGAATTTGATACATTCCCATTCCCTCATGGAAAACGACGAAGGTTGTTACCACAACCACATTGTTCGCGTCCCCCAAGAAGAGCTGGAACATTTTTTACAGTCTCATTTGCTAAAAGACTATTTGGAAAGGGATAACCATGGATGAAACCTTTCGATTCGAGCCACGGATCTGGCGACGTTTGTGTATTTGGACCCCCTCCTTCCCGACGTGATGCAATATGTGGGAAAAGAACATCAGGCCGATACAATGGTTCACAAAATGATGAAACGTTTACACTGGAGGGAGGAAGAAGAAAATGTGTAACGTCTGTGTGTGAGCTTCAAATCTGAATTGACTTTGTATAATCTGCTAGCTGAAATTGACTTTGTGTAATCTGCCAGCTGAAATTGACTTTGTGTAATCTGCCAGCTGAAATTGAATTTGTGTGATTTGCAAGCTTAAAATGTCTTTGTTTGAGCTGCAAGTTTGAAACACTTATGTAACAAGTAAACTTGAAATCCATCCCAATGTAATCTGTAAACTTAAAAACAATAAACTTTATAAGTTTAAAGTTGTATGTCTCATTAAAAAAAATATTTTTTCAATGCTTAGTATAAAACACTTTATGAACAGCAGCTCAACATCTTGTCATGTGGTTCCAGTTGGCTCTCAATGCTTCAGTCCCCCCAGTCTAAGTCTTGATTGGGGCGGATGGTCGCATGTACTTTCACCTTTGGGATCTTGTTCAATTGTTACAGATTCGCAATATTTACTCCAAGGTTGTCTCCTTTGTGTTTCCATGCAAAACCCCTCACCATGGGCTATGCTCACCCAACAGGTATGCGAAAGATTACCGACAAGTTTAAAAAGGGTCCTACCTTGACCTTGGTGGATTTGCCTGACGCCAAAAGTGTGTTTATACCCGAGTGGATTCAACGTTTTAAACTCGATGTGTACAGAGTTCGTCGAGAAGTCAAATCTCAAAAATTGATTCCAGTGAAAGCTTCCGTCTCCACAGATTACCCCAGCCCGAAAGAAGAATTGTTTTTCGATTCAATTTTATCCGATCCTCACAATGTATCTCAACCCGTGATTGAAACAACTTGCCTCACGACTAGTGAAACAACTTGAATCACGACTGCTGAGACTGCTTGCCTCACGACTGGTGAAACAGCTTACCTGGGCACTCATGAATCTGCTGACCTGACTGTGGAATCTAGTGAAATGGCTGACTTGACCGTGGAGTCTGATGAAAGAATAGAGACATATTTTCCGGACCTCAATTACTCTGTTGAAACCACCTCATTGAATTCGTCCCTTTCGATGGAATCGGATGAAAGAACCTTATTGAATTCCTCCATTCCCCTGGAATCGGATGAAACAACGTGCCCTTCAATTCCCATGGAATCGGACGAAAGAACCAACTCCTCCATTCCCATAGAATCAGATGAAAGAACATTATTGCATTCCCACATTCCCGTGAAATCTGAGGAAGAAACCAACTCCTCCATTCCCATGGAATCGAATGAAAGAACCTTACTGAAATCTCCTATTCCCGTGGAATCTGTGGAAGTGACGCGCCCTTAAATTCCCATAAAATCTGATGAAACAATAGAGACACCAGATTCCCGTGTTGAAACGACAATCCAGAGTTTTGTCAAGATGGAACTAAAGGTATTTGTTTGCTCCCGAAAGATGGCAAGAAAAATAATCATTTTGTTTTGTTGTGCAAAACTTTTGTCAGAGAACAAATTACAAACTATCCACTAAAAAAAAATTTTTTTTTTGATAGTACCACTTAAGTACTCAGCCGAATCTTGCATTCAACACTTTCATCATGATTGAAATTTTCAAGTCGGATCATTGTTCCCAAGGTCACATTTCCCATCTTGGTGAAAATCAAATTTTTCCTTGTCGAGTTGGTACTCGTCTGGAATTTTATGGATATGTTTCCCAAATCCATGGTTTTGTGTACTATGTCAAATTTGAACGTACCAAACTGGGTTATTTTACAAACAAAACCATCCTTTGGTAACTCCCTATGTAACTGAGGATGGCATTGTGACTCCCCGCGGCTATGCGTAATTTGATCCTACGTTCGTTCATCTATCGTTATCCCAGTTTGGAACTGAAATTTCACACCGCCACCATTTGCGTAAGATCGTACTCTAAAAATTTTTGGAGCATTCCATCGCAAAAACCCACATATTTGACAATTGGAAGCGTATCTGCAAATGAAACCTGTGAGACACGCTCAATCACAGGGCAATTGCTGGAGGAGGAAGATGAGTAAGCAAAGCAAGAATCATGAATTTGTGGGTCATGCGCCAAAACAAGAGTAACACTCGGAGTGCTCCTTATACGATGCCTTTTACTAAAGAGGAGCAGAGTCAAAGACATTTTCAAAAGTAAATGCATTTTAAGTGGAAAGAAAGTGATTCCAATGTTCAACGACCCATCGCTGTAGTGAAGCCTACTCCAAATTTTACTAAAGTGCCCTTGCCCACCGTATTGCAAAGGGTACATGCTTCACCCTCTTCACATCCAGTACTGGATTACACATGGAATCAGAACGAGGCACGATATTACCCACAAGGACAAACCGACTACCGAATGGAGAGTGGTGGACATTTACACCTGTATTGTGAAACCCCCAAAGTATTTTATTAATCCTGAATTGTACACAATTTATTAAAATGCTTTTAAAATTTCAAAAATATAATCCCTGAGTTAGAGTTGGAAAGACAGTAGTGTTTTAAAAAACATTAAAAATGCATTCACATACTTGTTTAAATAAAATAAAAGAAACTGAATACACAAAGAAGTATAACATTTGAGTCAACACTGAAATTCTAAAAATCACAGCTTCCTGTTGTGAATGTGTGGTGGTGTGGAATTTAGTAGAATGAAATGTTATCTGATTAAATCATCCACATAAAAAGTATACAAAGATAGCATGTCAAGTTATTGAGATTTTATACATATCTTGATAGAAATTTTATACATATGAAACAATTTTTAAAAAAATTATTCAACACACACACAACAGTAAATTATAACATCAAATACTTCCTCACTAAATTATATATATATTGAAATAAAAAATAGTTAAGGGAATAGTGAGCAAATATTATTCCTTCCTATCAAAAATGCCATTTCAAATTCACAATTTTTGTTTTATTTTTTAATAATGATATGTTTTTAATACTTATATAAAGAACAAATTAAAATTCAGTATTCATTTCTTAAAAAAATAATAAATCTGCAATCCTTCTAAATTATTTTGAAGTACCTTCATAATATAAAAAGTATGAATATTTTTCAGAGCATCTTTTTCTATTATGATCTTATTTAAGTCAGGGCAGTTTTGTTACAAAAGCTGCTGAATTGTTCATGGTGCTAAATAAGCCTTAGTGCCAGGAAGAAAAAATGGGGAACTCTGACAGTTTTAAGCATTTGAACAATTATAACTTCAGGTTCTTATTAAAATATGCCAGTTATATTTCCATCTACCTCTGAAATTGGCACATCTTATTGGACTGAGTGAAGGCATTTCTGGACAGTGTAGCATTGATAATTAAAAAAATATATGCTATAAATTTGGGACTAAAACCGAGTAGTGAAAATTGAACCAAGCACTGAACATTCGGAACAGTAACGGGAAATTTGGGATAATGTACAATCAAGTTCAAAGGAAATTATTAAAGGAATTAAACATGAGAA
>BMAO01014257.1:0-40423 GCA_019973975.1 Trichonephila clavata
TTTTTTTAAGAAACAAATTGTTTTTTAAAAAAAAAAAATCGAAGACGATGTATTTTATTAATTTTTTGCACATAAGTTTTTATTTTAATTGTTAGTTTAAAACAATAAGGGAGATTTATACTATGTCCATTTACATACTCCAATGTAATTTACTTCCACAGAATTATATATCTATTCATTTTAATAAAAAAAATTCTGTTCTAATGAGGTATTAACCAAACATTGCATACTTTCTAATAAAGGAATTTAAAAAAAATAATTCTTATGTATACTCGGGCGTACTTTTTCTTATTTATTTGCTTTATAATTTATGTAATAATTTAGAATATAATTTACTTAAACATCTTTTCATTATAACATGATGAAATCATATGAATTCACATTAATAAAATATTTTTCAAAAACAAAAAATCAAAATAAGAATAAAACAATAAAAATATACTATAGTACAAACGTCAATTAACATTTAAAAGACTAAATTCAGAATTGTTTTAAAGCTTTAAATTATATATTGAAACTCATACAACAGTAGCGTACAATCGTTTTAAAAAATCGATAATTCTTTATTTAAACCAATATAAATTAAAATAAAATAAATAAAATACTTATTTCTATGAATTTTAGCAATGTATTCATACAGCAACTCACACAGGAATTTTTAGGGGGGGGGGTACAGAGTCGGAAGTCCACCACTCTCTTCAATACGCCATCCAACATATTCTTTTGATTCTGGAACAGAAAATAGTAAAAAATTAATTATTGATGAAATAATTAGCATTAATTAATAAAATTAATTATTGATAACAAATACTTAATTAAAGTTTACGAACTATATACATAAGATTATAATCAATCAAAAAAATAAGGGCTTTTGGGAACCGAGGACCCCCCCCCTCTTCCTCTCTTGTGGGCGTCACTGTATATATATATATCCCATTAAATTAAAATAAAAAATACCGTATATTTAAAAGAAAAATTCCATATACCCGTGTTTATTAAGAGTCAAATCAATTCACTTTTCAATGCAGTCATGATTCAATAGACAAAAAACGTAAAGTTTTGCTTACTTTTACGAGCGTACCCACGCAAACATGCGCAGTGATCCAATAATTCTTCCCCGGATTCTCTGTCACCCGTCCCATGGAGTTAAAGGGTGAGGGCGCCACGGCAGCCCAGTTAACTGTCTGATCTTAACTGTAGCCAGTCCCACTTGCCAGTTCCCCGACTTGAATATGAACGGTAAGAACTGCGCCGAAAGCCGCAAGCGGATCTGATAGTTCTCTGCTTAGGATGTTTGCGAGCACGGAATTGCGATGGATTGGTAAAAAAGTTTTATTTTTGACATTTTTTTACAAATAACTATTTTGGTTCGTTTTTGATCAAAATACCTAGAAACTGAAACTTTTTTGACAGTTTACGGAAGGAGATATTTAGTGTGTGAACTCCATATGGATTAAAATCGAAAACTATTTTTTGAACGGCGAAGTTTTATTGTGGGACGAGTGATCCTGGAAATATTTTTTGTTCGATCTTCTGGAAACTTTTGACTGTTCTTTGAAGATTTGAGATATATATTTGTTTCAGCACCACGTTTGATATTTCTGCGCGTGAGGTTTTAAGGTAAAAACAGAACTTTTGAAAAGAGATTAAAAGTTAATTTATGGGATTTGTGAATTCGAAATAATTCAGGGGAAAAAAATACTTAAAAACCTGAATTTTTAAAATTCTTTCGAAAAATCGGAAAACGCTCTTTCTACAAAAATTATTTTGAAGAAAATATTAATTATTATTTCAATTAATATTAATTTCTAAAAAAGTACAATTTCCATAAATTAGAAATTAAACAGAAAAAGATTTCATTAAATCTATTGATTAAATATTTATCGACTGAAGATTCTACAACAGGTTAGATTTAGTAAAATTAAGGAATATAACCGTACTTCCCGTACAAGTTGCAAAATAAGTAATAATTCGTTCATATTTATATTATTTTTTAATTGTAAAGTATTTAATATTGATAGATATGTAAACAGTTAAATCAAAATTTTGAAAGATTTTAATGCATATTTTCAATTTAATTCATTGTATCAAAACATATTCCAAATTATTTATTAATTACTGAATTAGAGATTTTCTGAGAAAAAATTTCTTCCTAAGTAACGAAAAAGTAAAAGAAAAAAAATCTTTTTTGGCAAATAGTTATCTTAGAAATTAAATAAAAAGTCATGAAATTATGTAGGAATGAGAAAAATGTAAATTATTATTTTAATCAAAAACGTAATTTTAAAATGTTTCAAATTTCTAGATTAATCATAAGCCCAACAGTTAGTTTTCTATACTTTTTTATAAAGGAAAAAACATTCTGAAATGACTTGATTATTAATATATATAAATAAAAAAGAATTTACAAAATTATAAATTTATCTTAATTAAAAAATAATAAATAGTTTTTATTATAATATATTTTGAGATTTACGAAAGAAAGAAAAATTAGAAAATATTTTGAAAGTATAACGTACGTGGAACATAATATTTTAGATGAAAAAGAAATTGCTCCGAGCAAATACCTGAAAGTCAATGTATATTTATATCATTAAAGAAAGATCAAATAGTAATTTGAATCTTTTGTGAAAATTTAAATCATATAATAATTATTTGATTATTCTTACAGAGTAATAATAGAGAAAAATAAAAATTTTAAATTGTACCTTAGTGCAAAAAAGTTATCGCGGAAGATTTTCAAAAATATTGCCTAAATTTTAGATAAAACAGTAGAAAAAAATAAATAATTTTATACTTATCTTTTTTAAACGATTTAAATCTGCTAATAAAATTCTTTTATTTGTAAATTAAATAATATTTTAATATTAAACTCTGCATCAAAATTGCACTTATTGAATTGCAGCACTGAATTATAAGCAATCAAGAATTGCAGCAATTCTTGATCAAGAGGATACTAAAATAGAAAACTAATATTTTACAAACAGGTATAGATCTATATCTCTCTTAAAAGGCGCCAATTTTCTACTGAACTATATATTTTTAAAACCAAATTAGTCATCGTATTTTTGAAGATTAATCTAACAAAATTAGCCTAAATCTTCAGTATATCCTACGCGTAACATTAAAAGCTAGTTAAAACGAAAGTAAATTAATTAATAAAATCTTCAAGTTAAATTCAATTACTATACTAAAAAATATATAGTTTATAAAATCTTGAAGATATACAAATAAGTTGCTGTTCAGGATATCATAATTAAGGGTACTTTTTACAGAGTTAGAAAGTTTTACGTATTAGAGAGACAAGTAGAGTATCTATTAATTAATATTTAAACATAGGTTTGCTGTCATCGGTAAATATCCCATTGAATTAGAATGTCTTAAGCTTTGTGGGAAAAAATACTCATTTGAAGATTCTAATGCACTAATGATTGCTGGAAACGTTATTTGAGACAAATGATTTCATTGAACTTTCGATAAATCACTCTGAGATGATATATATAAGCTAAAAAAATTAATCCGACTTCAGAGCTTTGGGATTTCCTGAGAAGCAAACTGTTATATATGAGCTTATATCCGCAAAAGGTTGATTCTTTGGAGCTAGATTTGGAAGCGGTGAAACAGATTACCAAGCTGTCGCCTCCCATAAATTGTTCAGGGACGAATTACAACTCATGCCAGCCGCCACTCATATCTCCTTCTACAATGTTGGATCTTGATTGTGTTAAGAGACATTGTACCAGTAGTGAATCCCATGTTACCATGGAAATCACGAACCTACCTCTCTCTTGCGACCAGAGAGGGGATAGGGATGATCTTCACCATCATGAAAGACCCCGATTCGATGGCCCCAGACTCTTCTATTGGTGGTCATGGACCCTTGGTCTTACTGACCTACTGGAGGATATTCCCAGAAAAGACGCAACAAATTGTTTCCTCCGTCCCATAATCAAGGCCCTAGTGATCTTGATTCTACACGCTTTTGCTATCCACTACGTGATACTGCTTGGATCTCCAAATAGGAGTGGCCACCTTTGGTTCACGCTCGTGGTGTCCGTTGATGCCGTGACCACCGTCATACCTATGGACATACTGCTTCTCAGGGTGAAACGAGTGAGGAATCTGACTTGCCAACTACAGACTTTACACTTCGAAAAGGCAGCCTCAGAAACTAAGAGTTACAAATGGGAGACGGTGGCCGTGGTCGTCACAGTTCTGTTCTTGGTGTTATACGTAGTGGCGTTATCCATCATAATACAGTCTTGGGACATACACCACATGCTGGAAGCTCACTTACCCTACGTTCAACCTGTCTGCATGTCCGAATTGTGTGCTTACAATGTAGTACTTCTGGTGTGGGGTACTCACGTTATGCTCATCTGGGGAGTCAAAGCTTTCCTTGTCCTGTTCTTCTGCTTCATTTGCAGCAACAGCCAATTCCAGTTCGAGTGTCTGAACAAAAGTCTTATTTTGATGAAAGGCAAAGCCGATGTTGTTGAAGCAAGTATCATTCACGATATAGCCGTTGACCACAACAAATTGTGCGAGCTAGTCTTCGAAGCGGATCGCTTGTTCAATGCATCCGTCTTCATCTGGTTTGCATTTGTCCTACTGGTCATATGTGTTGAAGTGAACAGTTTCCTAAGACAAGAAAAAGGTCTGATTTCCAGTGGCGGAACTGTCATTATGGTCCTGGATTTCCTGTATGCGATTGCGATAGTGATCTACATCGTGATAGGTGGTTGCCGAGTTGCAGAAGTGGCGTTGCAAACGATTCCTTACATCGTGAACTTTGCTCGCTCCAAGGAAATGCCAAACCAGAGCGTCTACAATGAAGTACAGCTTATTATCAATCGAGTCACCGTTTTTCCAGTGACGTTCACCGTTGGAAAATTCTTCTACATTACACGAAGTATCCTGATTACACTCGTGAGCGCCCTGTGCACCTACATCATTGTTCTTGTACAGATGAGTCCGGCTGTAATGGAAAGCCTAAACTCAGGATCGTGAGATAACTATTTGGAATTCTTAATAGTTGTTTGAATTTGTTTCTTCCCTGTTTGTCTTGCTACAAAAAAGTGATTATTTATCTTCCATTATTGTGCAAATGGAATAGTATGTTACGTTCCAAAGGAATTCACGTACAAACATAAACGTAAAGAAAATCATATTTATGTGTAAAAATTAGTGTTCAAGACCTTCTGCTGTTAAATTTCTGCGTTGGTTATGTGCTCATATTAACTATTCGTATAGAATAAATATTTAAGAAGGAGCTGTGTTTCTTTCTTCCTTTACGAGAGTAAAGTTTATTTTCCTTTCACAGGATGCTGCTGATATGTAAGTATATTTATATTATTTAGAGTACAATTATAGTAATGCATATGTATTTTGAGTATGGGTATAATGTTTTACTTAAGCGATAAAATAATACATTTTAGTTATATTGATTCACATAAAATTATACATGTCAATTTACTTGCTTTTAAATTCTTGGAGAAATATATTAATGTTAAAAGATATGATTGAAACCTATTTGTTTTTCTGGTCTTCTGTTTGATGTGTGAGATATTCATTTCAAATTCAAGAAAATATTAGCAAATGGTTTAATTTCAAAATTTTTATATACATCTGTTATATTTTATAAAATAATGCTTAGAGAAATTATAAACAAATATGAACTTACAAAATATTCGAAAATATAATTATGTATATGATTTAATCTAATTGACTGTCTATCTAATAGATCATATTAAAATGTTTTTTTAACTTTTAAAAGTTCTGTACTGCAATTATTAAAATCATGGATTAAATGTAGTTCAATATTTTGTTTAAAAAAAGAATGGGGATATCATAATAAAATTGGTAGGCATGAACCTGACACATTTCAAAATTAATAAGCTATTTACTTACATATTACTTATAATGTGCGTTTTTTAAAAGTGTGTGAAATTTGCATTGATAAGTTCATTTTTTAAATAACGCAATGTTCCTAAACGTTTTCGTAAAATAAATAAATACAAAAGTAAGCTCGTATGATATAAATTTTTAGTTTTTAAAAGTAAAACATTACTGTTTAATTGATATATTAATCAGGTGTATGAGTACTATATATATATATATATATATAACTTTATTTTTTATTAATAACGTGTGTCGTAAAAAATTATTGTCTTTCGTATGAAATTTATTTTAATACTGGTACAACTTTTTCAGATAATTAGTTGTAAGTTTCACTTCAATCCATTGATAGGATTACGTAGATACTAATCAAATTCTTTGATTTGTCAACTTAAAATCTAAAAATGATAGAGCAAAAAATATTTTTAATTTACAAAACTAACGAAAATTGAATTTTATTTATTTATTGTTTTGTACTTTTGGTAGTTAGCTTTATAAAAAAAAAATATCAACAAGCAAATTGGACACTTCTAAAAGGAATTTCAAATGAGAAATTGTTAAAGTGAGAAAACTTAACTAGTAAAACTAAATAAAAATATGGAAAAAGAATATTTTTGAAATAATGCGGCTAACTTTCAGATTTTACCCAAAATTATTTTAAAAGTTATACAATTCTGATATTTTTGGGAAAAATTAATATTTAAGTTTTTATGAAAATTTAAACTAGAATATATTAAAATTTTTAATTGTTCTTAATAATGAATATAAAGGCTATTTAATTTTTGAACATGTTTATGTAGCTCAATACCATATTTAAGTTTTGCGGAACTATAAAATATTTTGCAAACAATGATTATCAAACACAATTAAAGAGTATATAATAATTAATAATATTAAATACCTAATCCTTATTAATATTATAATTAAATATGTTTAAAAATAAATAAATATTATTTTTAAATATATTATCTGACAAGAAAGTAGTAAATTTTAGAGCATTTAATTATTCTTTTTAAAATTTTCAATTAATAAAATTTGAGGAATGTGATTACACTTTTAGAAATAGATAGCTTTTATATAATGTTTGCTATATTTTATTCGGATATTCGAAAGAGAAGTGATTTTCTAGTATTCTTAATGAAAAAAATGTCCTGTTCTATAACAGGTAACACATGAATCTACTGCGCAATTTGTGTTACTTTTAAAAAAAATTGCATTATACAATAAATACTTGACTTACTAAATTAAAATTTTAAAAAACTCAAAAGTCTACTAACAACTATTATTATGAAAAGACTGCTGTTTCATAAACCGGAGATAAATTTTGAATTAAATATTGAGTTTCTGATTTTAACAGTTACACATATTTTGAGTCTATCTTCGGAAAAAAAACTTCTCCAAATATGCAGTTTAATTATTCTTAAAATGTTAGTAATCAGTAATAAATTACCAAAAAATTTAAGATTTCACTTTACAGATAGTAATAATAACTAGTTTGCCTATTTCTTCTCTCTTACGGGTGGAACTAATTCGACCATTTTTATTACGTTGCCTCGCTTTTAACGTTTGTCTGGCTTTACGTTGCCTCGTTTTAACGTTTGCCTGGCTTTACGTTGCCTCGTTTTTAACGTTTGCTTGGCTTACGTTGCCTCGTTTTTAACGTTTGCCTGGCTTTACGTTTCCTAGCTTTTGACGTTTACCTGGCTTTACTTTGCCTCACTTTTAACGTTTGCTTCACTTGTTTTATGTTGCCTCGCTCGTTAGTCTAGCTTTTAAGAATTTCAATATGCTTCAGAAAATTTTTCTTTTACCAATATACAGCATTTCTCTTGTTTGTACTTTTAACACATACGTCTGTCTGCCGTAACTTAAATTTAAATACGTTATAAATAACGAATAATTTTATATATTCTTGTTTTATGTTTAATATTGCACTTACTAATTCCACATGTCAAAGCATTTTGAGGCAAGCAAATTGAAGCTAGATTCATTCATATTAAAAAATGGGTTTTTTCGCATTATAGAATAATTTATATTAATTCTTCACAAACATTAAGTAAAAGAACATGCTTACTATATGTTCCTTTTTTGCTTTTGTACTTTGATATATTTAATCATTTAATTTGGCAACAGTCTAACAGAAAACAGTTTTCAAAATTATTTGAAAATCACACTAGATGAAAAATTATTTATGGTAAGGTAATTATGCGCATTTTCTTACATGCTGCTACGAAAATGTATTTAGATTATGCATTTTAAATGGTAAAATGTATTATTATGAATTTTCCACTTTTTTTTCACGTACACCTGTAATATAATTATATAATAATGTTTTCTCGAGAAAGTACATTATCGAAAATAATATGCTTTTTGAGTATGTGAATGAACACTAATACATTTTCGCGAAAACAAAATAATGATGGTTTAAAAAAAGTATATTTAAACTTAATGTTCTGTAATCCAAAAACTGGATTTTGTTTTGATAAATCAAATTACAGCAAAGAAATATAACATATTTTTCTAAAAATACATTAAATAATGCTAAAGATACTTCTACATTAATTGTTCAAATTAATGAAATTATATTCTCATCCTTATATGCAACAGAAGAAAATAATAAATATATGCATTTAAAACGCATTATATTGATTTCAATGCAAAATTAGCATTACTATAATCGGTTAATAGGTTTTATTTCGTCTTAAGTGTAAGAAATTTTAATAAACTTTATAATCATCCACAAATTAAGTAAAAAAAAATTCAAATTTTTAGTTTGAAATATTTACTTTCCTCATTTGAATAGTGTTAAATAACAATACTTGCGAGATTTAGATGACATTTTTAATAAATAAGACAATGATATGTTATTTACTTTTTTGAATTAAATTTAAAATATTTTTAAGATAGAAGCCACTCAACTGAAATAACAGGCAGGAACATTTATGTTTCGATAAACTCTGCACAAAAAATTTATTTAGTACAAGCAATAAACTGAAACAATAAATCATTGTATCTTCATAGGTGACAATATTTTACAGCATTTAAATGTTGAAAAGAGTAGCTTCACTTAGTAAAATTCAAATTTTTATAATTTTATTAAGTTTTAAATATTTGTGATTAATCTAATTCTGGTTAAGTTAATTAAAATATTAAACTACTTTAAATATTTACATATATTATTTGCATTTAAAAATAAAATTGAAAGTTAGAGCAAAAAATATTGTAACACAGATATAATAAAAATAACTGTAAAATGTATTAAGGACGATTCAATTGACAAAAAATCGGTCAAAAAATCAAATTTAATTTTTTTGTCTTAAATTATTTTGCATATACCTTTCTATAACCTGACAAAACTTGAAAGCTCTAAAACTTAAAAAACACAGAATTATGATAGCTTTTTCTTTCGTTTCTTATTCACATCCCTATGGCAAATCAAAACTTTAAACTTACTTATCTCGGAAAGATAAAATAAAAAGTTTGTCTTCATTTAAAATGCTAAGGCTTTTTTTCTATTGGGCATAATGCCTTGGTTTTTTACCTATTGCTAATAGTACGTGTAGCAAAAGTGGGTATGCATTTTTGAATCAGAGCAATACTTATTTCTTAAAAAAATAATCGAACTCAGAATTTGTACAATTTTTTAAGAAATTTTCAATAAGCATTCATAGAAAGAAGTATTGTACCAAAACTAATCATGTTATCGCAAAACCCATACCAACTTTTGTTACGCATAATTGAACGTACTTGTAAATAAAATTTCATGCGTGTATGTAAATTTTTGTAGGAGGAGTAGCATTTTAAAATATCTTCACAAATTAAAAATTTTTCCTTAAAAAATTAAATGGCAAAAATTCATCAAAAAATTTTATGAAATTTTGTGCACAAAATCGGTTTTACATAGTATGCACACATAGGAGGCAACCAAAAAAAGTTTGAAAATTGAAAATGTTTGCTTAAATCGTTCCATGTCCCCTTAAGAATACCCACAAAATTATACAAAATATTATGTATTTTTTTTCTTTAAAAAAATTTAATGCCTTTTTTATTTCTTTAAGAAAAATCTACCTCAATTTCCCCAAAACTAAAACATTATAAATGTCGTATAAGAAAGCAAATCAAGTATGGAGCTCAATTTCTTTCATTCTTTTTTATTTTTCCCTTTTTCTACGTTCCATAACTTGTCAGTGTATCATCCAGTAGTCACGAGAGACCTTCCGACATATTTTATTCATCAAGGAATATCAGTTACTAAAATAACTACGTTTTTGTGCATTTATTTTTAAACAAATGAGGTACATTAGTGCTTGATTTATTTGTAATTTTTTACCCTAATCAAAATTTTATTTGTAATGTTATAATTAAAATTTGCTCTATTGTATGAAAATATCATTTAAATTTCATTCATAAAATTGAATAAATGAAGTTTAAACACATAATCACTTAAAATTAGAATGCATAACCATTTTGAATGTGTGTCTTTTCTAAATAAGATAACTAAACACGCTCGGAATACTTTTTTTTAAAAAAAGCACACTAAAATAATATTAATGCTTTTTTAGTAATCGACACCAATAAATGCTAATATTTAATTAACAATATTTAAAACAATACTAAATTTTACAAAACTCACACTTATAAAAGAAATTGTAGCAAAACTTTTGAAAAACTTAAAAGAAATTTGAGAAAAAATTAATAAACATATCAGTAAACGTATTACTAAAACAAAATAGATGCATTGATCTAAAAAATGTACTAAAATTTAAATGTTTTATTATATTTTGAATATTTTAGAGATGATAGAGTAATTACTATAAAAAAATGTGAAATTCTTTGTGAGACCATTAATTAAATAACACGCTGTAACTCAAAAAATATTCATACAATAAAAAATAATTTAGCGAATTCTTTAGAAAATAAAATAAATATCAGGTTCAAATGTTTTATAGAAATCCAATCATAATATTTTGAATAATCAGACTCAATATGATAGACTTTAAGCTATTTAAAAATCCGCACTTCTTCCGGTTTTTCTAATTTTATAAAACTGGTGTTAACTTGGCCTCTAGGTAACTTAAAAACAAAACAAAGTATTTTTTTTCAAAGCCAAAGAATAGCTCTATTCAATGAAATAGAAAAAAAACAACAACAAGAAATATGTTTTTTGAACAAATTTGGCAAATTTAATGTGTTTGGATCAGTAAAAGTAAACACATTTTATGTTTTACATTCAGATTATAGTATAAACTTAATTTGAAAAAAAAACTCAGTTTGACCAGACATTCATTTTTAAATTTAAAAAAAAATTTTAATTTTGAAGTTTTTCAAACTTTTAAAAAAGGCTCAATTTTTAAGACTGTTTAGCCATTTTAAGTGATTTATCTTTCTTAGATCATTGGGAATAAAGTATGGATTTTAAAATCTGTTTCCTCAATATTTTTTAATAATTATTTTTCTAGCTAAGCCTGAAAAAACTTAGGAAATTTTTTACAATATAAATGTTGGCATGTTTTAAAAAATTAACTATAGAAATCTCCAACCAACTTTAGCTAATACTTAACAATTTTAGCTTTTTACCAATATAACGCTAACTTTGTAGAACATACGTTTGAGAGCAATTACAAAAACAATAAGGACTCTACCTTAAACATAAGAAAAGGCTTGGGGACTAGAAGACATTTATATCTTCAAAATTAAAAGTCTGAGAGAAACACATTTAAAAAGTTTCTAAAATCATGAAGGAAATTGTAATAATGCCTGTAAATTTTAATATGTTATTTTTAACTAGGGTCTACGTTAAATTAATATCACATAAAATATTTTTTTTTAAATTCATAACATATTTTTGCACAATATTGATAGCATTTTACAACGACAAGTTATTCAACCTAATCTTAGCACATTATTTTCACAAAAATGAACTACAAAGCATTTATGTACAAAATAATAATGATACTAAAAATCGCCAAGTTTGTACATAAAATATTTAAATTTTTCAGTTTTGAATTGAGGCAGTTTAGCAAGTTTGATTTGTGCAACTTTAAAATTCTAAAATATAACACTACAGCATGCTTAGTATGATGCAGTTTGGCACATGATGGAAATATTCAGTTCTATTTGCAGTACTTGAATTCAGAAGTCTAATTACTATATCAGCAAGACTGATTTTGAGATTCATCATTTTCAGTAGTATTCCATCTCTTCCAAATATTCTCATTGCAACCTGAGATAGCTTTGGCCATGACATTTTCTCAACAGAAAAAAAATAATGTTAAATCTTTTAAGTTATAGAAACTATTTTTTAAAATAAAAATATGCTTTGATATATCAATATCAATTAACTATGTTCTAAAAAAAACTCAAAACATAATCCAGCAAAAATGACTTCAAAAATGAAAATTGAAATTAATAGACATTTCTCATTGAAAGAGTTGATTGTGCCCAAAAATATTCTAATTGATCAATTTAAGAGAACAAAAATGCTTCAAAATGAAAACCAAAACCTAGCCTAAGCTTAAGGTCACAAAATATCTTAAAAAGTAATTGCTTATCAGATCTTAAATTTGGCGGTAAGATTTCCAATGATATGGGCCATAAAAATTTTTTAAAAAAGTGCTTTTAAAATTACATTTGTAGAGTATTGTGTAGTCTTAAACTGCAAATAAAACGGAAAAACATTTAATGGAAAGTATTATAATAAATTTTAAAGAAATTTAGAAGCTTGAAAATTCAAAATTTTAAATTAGAATTTAATAAATGTTATGAAGAGTTTCAAAATATTTAAAATGTTTTATTATTACACAGCATTGAACTAATTTATTTATTATTTATAATTCATCCTAAAAATTGATAGAAGATTCTTATACGGATATTTTCACACATAATTTTTTTCTATTCTTTAATATTTGATATAATTCTGTGAAATAATTTTTTTCCAATGCATAATAAATTTATATAGCATCAATTATTATAAATAATATCCTTTAACTAATTTTAAATACGGTACACAGGCAAATGGATTTCGCCAAATAGAAGCCAAATAAGTATTAGTAATTTTTAATAAAATCTTAATTACTAAAAACGGAAAATATTTTAAAATAATGCATCCCATTTCATAGCGAATGTTGATGAAATATTCATACACATAACTAGTACACTAGTGCTTAATTTTTAATTCATAGCCCTTTTATTTTACTTTTAAGAGTGTTCAAATTTAACAGCATTTATTTCAAACACTGAGAGGTAACTACGGCGCATTCTAAATAGGAATCGTTAAATATTGCTTAAAATATTGAGAAAAACTTGAGTATATTAAAACAGAACTTGCGTTAAAAAAATTCAAGATTATTTGAAATATTTTCAAAATAAATTTCCATTCCTAAGTTTGTTTTAATTTTAAGAAAATCATGTATTTTCGTTAAAAATCAAATGTGTATATGAAAAATTCACATTTATATCGAAAAGTAAAATATTTCTATTTATGAGAAGAGTTGATTCTTCTTTGGATTGTGTGTTTTACCTCACCAGGGTCCTAAAATTTAGTACCAATATTGTGAATTAAGCATTACAAAATCTTGATATGATTTCTAATTAATTTTGTACAATGTACATACAAAGCAAATAAGGTAATTAAAGCTTAGCGAGTCAAACACGGTATCGTTATTTTTAATTAATCTTTAACAAAGCTTAGCGAAAGGATGATTCCCTTATTTAATTATTATCTTCTTTTCTTGCTTCTTGGTAATTTTGAGTTGTCTCTCTTGATACACCTTCCAACTCGGGAATTTATAGCTTCTATTCCGCGCATTTAATGATTATTTGTAAAAAGGACTTTCATGCCTGTTCTGTGTTAAATTTTCTTAGACACAGGTAATATTGAACTCGAAATCTTCACATTTATTAATTTTGTTACAATAAGAGGAACCATAATATATTATTTCATTGATAGAATTATTTATTTACTTATATGTATATATTATTATTGATTTATTTTTTTGTCACTGAATGTTTTTCTTAAGATACTTTTATTTCTACAACGTAGTGAGATTTCGCATTTTCAGGAAATATCAAATTACAATTTTGTGATATTTACAAATGGGTTCATTAACCCCTTAACTGGTTTGCCCGTACACAATATGGGCTACCGAAAGCTGAAAACATTGGTTTGCCAGCACGTGAAATGGAAACTGATATTTTCTTCCTTCAATATTAGATTTCAACATATTTTTAATTTTAAAAGGTAGATTATATTAGTGCTAGAGTTTCTTAGAGATGCAGTTTATCCATGTCACTGAAATAATTCTGATCCGGGACTTTCCTTATGGTAAAGTCGCGAACTTTTCATTGAAGGTCGGAATTTGTATTCTTGAATTTATTCGATAAAGAAGAGGAATCGGCAAGGAAATGTACAATTTGTTGCTTGAGAAGAAATAAAAATGGAAAGATAATATCCAAAAAGCCGATATTATCTCTGTCTTCATTACTATATAAGACTTAGTATTACACCATGTTTCAAAATGTATACGTAAATATATATATATATATATATATATATATATAATCACAAAATTTCTCTACAAAAGAAAGATGAATTAACATGATTAAAACTGAAAAAAATTGTAATTGCAAGATAACCAGACAACAGAATTTAAAAGGAGATATAAAATTGAAATAACAGAGTTAAATATAAAAATATAAAAGAATGGATGCTACACTATTATCAACCTTGCTGACTTAGGACAGCTTATATACAAAAAAATTTCTCTATATAAAAGTGGGGTTGAACATGTTTTTTGACCAGCCAATCTTCCCCCTTTTCTGTTAATAATACCGAGCAAAAATCTGTTGGAAATAATGGATAGGAAATCTAAATCCATTATGAGAAAAAGGTAACTTACCTAAAAATTGCTTACAGAAATGCAGAGCCCGCCAAATCTGAGTACAATAAACAAGTTATTGCCAGATTCTGGACCCAAATACAAATTCAAAACAAAGCAATGGCTGAAAAGTAGCAGCAAAATTATGAAAAGAATAGAAATAATAAAATAAGAATTTTAAACATACTGCCATTATCTTAGAGATTCTAAGATAACATAATTTAAAAGCTATAATAAATTTAAAAATAATTTTAAGAAAGTAAATTTATCTAAAACTAAAAAATGGGATCTAATCTAAAACTATCTAGGAAAAATAATAAGTCTAGGAAGAATAATATATATATAAAAATATATATATATATATAGGGTGTCTTAAAAAAACACAAGTTTATAAATAAAATTTGTAAATTTTTTTCACTGATTCACAAATTATACACAATGGTGTTACGTACGGAATGGCATATTCTATGTAGCTGAGGTGTTGCTGGGACGTAACGCATTCTTTAGTTAAAATTTTCCATTACTGTTTTGCATAAATATGGCTAGATTTCTTTGATATGGGACTAAATTTTCTTTTTTAAGGTGTGAACTCTTTTGAACTTATTGACAGGAACATTAAAGGGAAATCTAGGAAACCAATTCGGATGAGCAAAACGGGAAATTACATGTTCAAGACATTTTGAAATATTTCTTAACATAGAAAAGGTATTTTTCTTTCGTATAATACTTCATTTTTAATAACCCTGAAGTCTCAGCTGAAACAATGTCTTTTTTATTTCATCGGCAACAATTTACAACAAAAATAGCACTAAATTCAAATCTTGTGTGAATTTTGGGATAACCTTTATATATGCATACATAAACATAATCCTCAACCATTTGAAAAAGAAGTATACATATGAAGTTTTTTTTGTAAGTACGAGATTAGTGTTTGCTAGATATATGAAACATTCTTCAAAGCTTGCCGAGTATACTAATAAAAAGAAAACGTGCAGAGAGTTGTCTTCCACAAATCTGGAATAAAAAAATAGTGGGAAAATTTTAAAATTTAAAATTGAAATAAAATTCTCCCATTTTTGTGTTCTGTTAAGTGTTATGCTTTGTTATAAACAATAAAATGTTATTTTTTGGAACATTTTGAAAAAAAAATTAACTGCTTAATTATTAATAGTATCAGGGTTTGAGATTTCTTTTTAAAAAAATAGTCCATTTGCGGCATCGGTTGCATAGATAAATGCTTTATTGTTTCGATTTTTCCTCTTATATTTTTTATGAAGTAAATAGATAAGCTGCTTAGGTTGTAACACGAAACGAGTTTACATTTATTTATGTTAAAAGTAATTGTTCCTCTTAATCTATAAAGAAATAAAAGGAAAATATATATATTTTAAAAAATGCGATTTAATTCAGTAAAATTATTTAATAATAGCTTGTTTTTTTTTTTTAAATTTACTTAGAATTTCTAGAATACCTTCCTTTTATTAGCATTTTCTAGAAGCGAGACGTAAATTCATGTCTTTTCTTTTCAATTTTATTCTTTGTTTTTTTTAACTTATAATTCATTTCCCAATTTTTTAATTTAAAACTTTATAACTATATTCTCGCTTTTTATTGTTTTTATCTCATGAAAAATATTCTGGAATTCGTTTTACTCCTCTTATTACATACTGTATTCAAAATTGTTCGTAAATTGTTTCTGTATTTATGTGTGTGCAGTTTTTAAATTAAAAACAAAACTATAAAATTTCCAGAAGATATAATTTGTTTTAAATGTATGTATTAGATTATTTTTCTTATTTTGAATGATATATAAGCTAGTTTAGTTTTCAATGTTTTCATTTGTTACAAATTTTATCAAACATCGTAAATTTTAAGTACTCATCGTGAATAGATAACAAACATTTTTTTTTTGGAAACATGAAGGTGACTTGATCATATTTCTTTCAATACCCTTTGACCAATGAAAAATGTATAACAATTTTGATTGAATTAAATAAGTATTGTACATTCAAACATTCTGTGAAAATAAACTTTGTAAAATCCAACAAAAAATAATACTAAAAGTTGAACAGCATTTTGTTTTAAATGCACGGGAAACTCAAGACTTTAAATTGAAACTTTTCCTCAATATAATTATATGAAATCAACTTGCATATCGTTTTTTTTATAAATCCGTAAAAATACGTTGATGTTTTATTATTAAAGAAAAACACATAAAAACTCTAATTTATTTTTGTGTATCGTGAATTATTGCTATAGGTACACAAATGATATTCTAATACAAAAATCTTACATATTAAATGCCATTAAGAAAAGTTTTTTTAATTAATTTTTTAAAATGATCAATTTTTGTATAATTTTGAAAGATTTCTCAAAATTAAAAAAAAACATATACGTAATATATTTTAAAATACAAACAAATCATAAAATGTTTATCTATGAATTAACATTTGGGTCTACGTATTTTTCTAATATTAAAAACCAGTTGTGTTACATGGTTGTACACGCACTTATTTCATATTAAGTTAATTATATCCCTATGTGTGGAGCTCTAATAAACATTCAAATAATAAAATAAAAGATTTTAGTTTAATACATACAAATAAAGAATATTTTTATCTAACACTATATAGAGTATATCACATATATAGTAACAAAAAATGAAAAATATTCTAGGTTTCATTTATATTTGTAATAACCAAGTAGTTATAATTTTTGTTTACATTGAAACAGTCACAAACTGTTATTCTAATGTACATATATAAGATATACTGTGTATTTATTAGAGGCTTCTGTTACTAATTTGTAATCAAATCTTTAAGTAAACAATTTTAACACTACAAATCGATTATTTTTAAGAACAAATTCAGCTTTATTAATTGATTACAATTAATATACACTCATGTCCATAAATTAAGGATAATTCAGAATCACACAGAAATTGAACTCTAAAATAAAATTATCACACACATCTTGAAGAAGAATATGCAAATTACAGGAAACCACCAGATGGCGCGAATAGTACGTCACAATGACGAGAGTGTAAGAGAGGGGTATATAAGGAATGGTGGCAAAGAAGTAAAATTGTTTGCAAGCGTTTTAAAAGCCTTTCAGTGCAATAACCGCATAGTTATGGCACAAAGGAAGCATTGGGATGATTTTTTACGTGGTAGAATTATCGTACGGCTGGAATGTGGACGTTCCCAGCTGGAAATATCCGATGAACTTAGAATCACCCAGAGTGTCATATCCAGGCCTTGGCAACGATTCCAAGATGATGGTAATGTGAATAGATGTTACAGCACAGGTCGCCCCCGAGTTACAACGCCGAAGTAGGACTGGTATTTGGTAGCTACTGCCAAAAGAAACAGACGGAGCACAGCATCAGATCTATCTCGTCAGCTCTCTTCAGCTACCGGTACGACAGTTTCAAGGCAGACCGAGTACAGTCCCTTAGGGCACATTGGTCTATATGCTCGTAGGCCTGTCAGATGTGTTTCCCCTACCGCAACTCACTGTCGTCTGCAATTAATCTGGAGTAAAGAGCATGCATTGTGGACACCGCAACAGTGGTCTTGTGTGATGTTTTCCGACGAGTCCAGGTTTAGTTTGCAGTCAGATTCTCGCCGAACTTTCATATGGAGAGCGCCAGGTACCCGTTACCACCAAGCGAACACCATTGAACGACACCGTTACGGTGGTGCAGGATGACTCGTTTAGGGAGGAATTATTCTTGGTTCCAGAAATGACCTGCATGTTCAGGGTGTAACGGTGACAGGCCACATCTATCGGAATGTCATTCTGGCACAACATGTACGTTTGTTTCGGGGTACCATGGGTGCTGAATTTCTTTTTATGGATGACAATGCCCGTCCTCACCTTGTAAACATTGTAGACGAATGCCTTCAATCGAAGTATATCACCAGTATGTATTGGCTAGCATACTCACCGGACTTCAATCCAGTAGAACATGTGTGGGATATGCTTGGCCGACGAATTGCAGCCCATCAATCTCCTCCCATCTGTCTACTGGAACTTCGGAGGGCATTGCTTGAAGAGTGGTGTTATTGATACCAAGATCAGATTGATAATTTGATACTCAGCATGCGTAGGCGTTGTAATGCCTGTATTATATCGTCCGGGAGACATGCTCCGTATTAACCATCATACTAACCATGTTATACTGTTTTTTGTAAATAGGTTCTTTTTTGAAATTTGCTCCAGGGAGTAAAAATCGCAATTTTTATTAATTATGTCAAACATATAGCATATTTTTTGCTCTTTACCTTTTGTTTAATAGACTTTACAAATAAGTCAAATTTGTTTTGCTTCTGTCTCTTTCTTTGCCTGAACTTTATTATCCTTAATTTATGGACATGAGTGTATAATGATTAAGTAGTTATATTTTTTTTTTACTTTGAAACAATTACAAACTGTTATTCTAATGTGCATATTTAAGACATACTGTGTTTTCATTAGAGGCTTCTATTATTAATGTAGAATCAAATCTTTAAGTAAACAATTTTAACACTACGAATTGATTATTTTTATGAACAAGTTCAGCTTTACTAATTGATTACAATTAATATACAGTCAGGATTACAAGAAAATTTATATTGAAGGTACCCGATGTAACTCTATTTTATACATTATAAGAAGTAAGGTATTGAGTATATAAAAACGTATTGTCAAAGCTTAAAATATAGTTTGAATATAAGATCTAAAATGACGAGGAATAAGACGAAGATTTCAGGCCTTTTTAATAATACTTCTGAAACATAAATATCTGGTTTGATTAAGTTAAAAACTTTCGATATTTTTAATTTCCAAAATCTTGAAGTTATCGTAAAATTATAAATAATGTTGGCAGGAGTTTCAGCTAAATTATTCTGTGCTGAATTAATTAGTTTATAGACTGAACTTTCTGAAATGCATATATACCAGTTAACTAGGTAAGTTTAATAATAAATTCTTTGTGCTAAAACTTTTTTTCCAATTTAAGCTCCACTGGAATTTCGAAAGGTAGTTTTTATTCATTATTAAATTAAAACTCATGTGTGTGGCATATCCATTTCTTGATAATTATTAGCCTTTCAGTTCATTAAAAATACGTGACAGTAATTTTTAGGTCAAATATTTCTAAATGAGTGAATTTTTTTAAAGATCTTTATATAATCAAGAAAAGCAAACTGATTCAACATTATCTTACGATAAGTAAGAAGAAGTAAAGTTTAATTTCGTTCTATACCTAAATTTCATTTATCTTTTAAAAAGTTCACAGTGTAATCCATTTTTATGATCAAAAACTTTATTCTTTACCTTTTTATCTTTGTTATTTCAGCTGATCATATGAATTTACTATGCATAGGATATATTTTCAAATAAGTTTATTAGTTTTATCATATGGAATTTTATAATGATTAAATTTTGTCGAATTTTTTATCTTACCTAAATCTACGATGATATATTTTAACATTAAAATTTAAATAATAAATTTAGTACAAAGTTCATAATTCATTGTAAATTTAAGGAGGGGGGGGGGAAGTGAAAGATTTTTTTTTTTGATGAAATTTCTATTCATTACTATTTTCTACCAGAAGACATATAAGCCGTATACATATTACAAGTTAGATTTGGTTTTATCGAATGCCGTACTATATAATCAAATACTGAATGCTCTTATTAAACCTATATCTCATTGGGAATTAGTACTCGTGTGGTACAATATATAAAGATTTCATGAAAATATTTCTTAATATCTTTTGTCTAGCCTCCTTTATTATTAACAATCCTTATTTATGTTACTGTTAAAGTATATAATTCATTTATTTCATAGAATAACTAGGTATGCCATGAAATAACTGGAAAAGTCAGTTAAAGTACATAATAAACGTAAGACTTCATACCTTACCCGTAGTTATTTTATGAAATAACTAATCATTCTATGAAATAATTAATGATAGACTATTAAAGTGAAAAATAAACGATTTTAAACTTTTTATTTATTAATTCATTATAAATAGCTAAAACCTCTCGAAAAATACATTTTACCTCTTTGCGGATGATTAAATGATAAATAATAAGGAAAAGAGGTTGATTTAATTTATTATTACTCAAATTGTTAACATTAGTTAATCAAAAAAGAAAAAAAGAATATATTTTGCATTTGTTACTGGCACAATTAACTTTCCTGTTTCTTGAACTTCAAGAAATGCTGGAGTAACCGATAGTCACGTGATACTTTTTTCTGTGCTGTTTTAGCACTTTTGCTTCTGTTATCACAGTTAATACTTTTTAAAGATTAAGGGCAACACTGGTTTCCTTTGCCCCACACTTATTTAATAAAGATTCAAATATCTCTTGCACTAAGCCATTCTTATTTACAGATTGGTCTCCCATTCCTACAGAAATAATTGCTTAGAAACAGGTAGCAAAAGTATTTGTTAATAATACAAAATGTGAAAAACTAAAAAGGAAAAAAAACGCCTAAATTCTATGTTTAAAATCAATGGAATGATGGGTATGCACACACACATCATTGCAAAGCAGCTATAAGCGTTTCAAAACTGAATAAAAGCAGCTAGTATCGGTTCAAAGAGCTTTCGGTTCTGTATTTCATACTTTAACAATCAAGTAATGGTTATTTTATAGCATACCTAATTAAATCATAGAATTCAATAATTTTATATACTTTAACTGATTTGTCTATTTATTTCATTAAAAAACCTAGTTATTCTGTGAAATAATGGATTTCACACTTTAACGGTAACATTAATACATAAATAAATATGTGAAAATTTTAATAATTGTTCCTTTATGTTTGCATTTTTATATGAATCATTTTTAGATATAATATTGCCATTATCACCTGCAACTTATTTTATAATTTTATGAAATGCTTAATATCCATACATTCAAAATGTATTGCCATGCAAATTATGACTAATAATTGTCAAATGTATTGCTATAAGTAAATTGTTACTCAAAAAGTTACTATTTATTTTCCAGTGTTAAATTACATTACATAGGTTTGAATACAATTTAAAAATAAGTAAAATGTATGTAATTTGTTAAATTTTTTTCTCCATAAATTTTAGAAATATATTGTAAAATAGATTAAATATAAATGTATAATTATTTCAGCCATTTTTGTGGAATTTTTCAAACTAGCAATTATAGAATTTCATTTACTTATATATTGTGTGGATGCGTTCTATCAGTAAATATGTCTTCCCTAATTATAATATTTAGTTAATCTATAATAAATTAACATTAAAATTATTTTCAGGTGTTTGCAATATATCTTAAATATTTAATAACACAGATAAATGAAGATTAACATTAATCATTTAAGACTTTTCAAACATTTCAATATTCACAAATATCTGCAAATATTTCAGTACATATACTAAGATAAAAACATCCAATAAATTTATTTCCTTCTTCAGTGGCTCGACCACAAGGTGGGCCTTGGCCTTCTCCAGAAGCCTTTTCTAGGTCAGCTTGCTTCCAGCCTCCTTCTCCAATTTTTACTTCACAAAACTATGAAGTCTTTTTCTAGGCCATCAAGCCATCTTAGATTTGACCTACCTTTCTTCCGAGTACCAATTGGTGGGCATTGAAGACTTTTTTTAGTCGTGCGGTCTTTGTCCATTCAGACAACGTGGCCATTCCATTTAACTCGCTGTACTTTGATGAAGTTAATGATGTCAATTTTTTTTATATGAGTGATAGTGATAGAGTTCTAAATTTAAACTTCTTTGCCATGGATCATTTTTTTTTAATTCCTCCAAAAATATTTTGTAAAAATTATCCTTTAGTAGATATTTATCATGTAATCAACACTTCGAGATATAGTTCAAGTTTCACATGTATAAGTTAATACTGATCTTAACATACTTTTATACAATGGATCCTTTGTCTTTTATTATTATTATTACATTATATTTCATAGTATTTCGTATTCTAATAAGGCATTTACCAGTCATAGTAATTTGTTAACCACAATTTCTCATAACATAATAAATCATGACTCAACTTAGAAGAAGACTTCACTCACATAAATCAAATATTTTTTGAGGTTTTGTGCATTAAAAACTGAATTCTCATCTGGATAGTAGAATAAATTTAAATCAAACAATAGTTTTTGTTTATCTTTATGCAAAGAGTACATTAGAAATATTTATTTCCCCTTAAGTATATCACCTCTATTGTAAAAAGATTAAATATCCATTTTAAAGCTGATTTGTGTCAGAATAAATTCTGCCATCCAATGGAAATAAAGTACTTAGTAATCACTCCTTATCGAAGTTACCTACCTTTTTCCAGACAGTCTAAGAATAGCTTAGTTAAGCATAGAATTTTCTTCTTTCTTTAATCCCTCAATCTCCGAATACACCGATTTCACTGAATTCTCTGAAAGAACTAGGGGGATATTTTATGCAAGAAAAGGAGAGGTAAGAAGAAACTTTGATTTTTCTCTCCAATATTTAAAAGAGTAGTATAATGTATTGAAATGGAATCTGCATTTTATTTAAGGAAAGACATTTTGCATACCATTCTTCTTGAAGTTTATTTATTTAGAATTCTTTAACAATGGAGTTATTCACATGGAAAGGAAAATGTTTGTGTGTTTTATAACTCGAAATAAATTCTAAAAGTATAAAAAATCAGATTTTATTAGAAGATATTAAGTTTTTTTTCCTTAAAAAGAGTAAATGTTTATTTTTTGTTATTAATATCTGATATTGTCAGAAAATCACGGTAGTTTTTCTTTTGTGTGTGTACAAGTAGTCAAATAGTTATTGATTAAATATTTTTGAAGTTAAAGCAGAGTTTCTCACACTGTGGGACACGCCCCCAAGGGGTGATAATTCTACGAGGAGGGCACGAGCATATTGAAAAGTCGAAAACAAAAGATTATTTAAGAAAGTCATTAATTTACTGAAATTAAGCAAGCAAAATACATTCTGACGTTATAAAAAATAAAATACACATTACCACTGATATAATACACTGATAAATGTATTAGGACTGCAGAATGTATTTTATAATTAATTTAACAATACTAAGTTAAGAAAAAGTTTACTATTTACCAGTGACTCCATGGACTTGTAATATATAAAATTATATGCAATAATTAACACTTAACAAATTAACATGTATGATTTATAATTAGCTCCTTAACTGCCGATTAAAAGTTACACGATTTGACCATCGTCCAATGTTACCTTCTTCCACATAAGCACCTGTATGTGTGCAATGAACGGGGGGGGGGGAGAAAAGGAATAAATAAGTAAACAAGTAAATCCTTCGAAAACACACTGTTAAGGTCCTTTTATTGCTTTCCAAAGTCTTCGGAAGAATTTTATGGATAGCAGTGCAGAAAAAAGATTGTATTTCTGAAAGACGTATATATACGTTCGGAGCAATTAAGGCTTTGGCTAAGTGAGATGTTTATATACGCTGGTGGTACTTAGAGGTTAAAGTCGTAATGTAGCCTTAGTGTCAAAGTATATCAATATTGAAATCAATACAATTCCATTACACGGAGGCAGGGGGGGCGAGAGGAAAAGTATGAATGGATATTGGGTCACAAATATTGAAATTTGAGAAACACTGAGCTAAAAAATAACGAAATAAATTAAGAATTATGATTATATATATTCCGGTACACACACATGGCAGTTTAGTAATATGAAACAGTAGCCAAAATTATTTTATATTAATACGTGAAATGTTTTTCCAACTATTTTCACTCACCTGAAATATAATATTTTAACACACATTTTTTTTCTTCTTAAAGTCTGAGGTAATAACCGAAATGCGTTTTAGAAAAATGTAAAATCTTATATATATCTAATGCAGAATTGAAAATCATTTATAAAATTTATTCACACTAAATCTATATTTGTATCTTTATAAAAATATTTTATTTTAAAATTAAAGTGTTTTTAAATAGTCGTTGTTATATAGTTATTATTTTTTCCCTTTTTTTTAAATACGAGATAGAAATTACTCCAAAAATCTCTTATCATTTAATGATATTTCCAACAATTCTGAAATAAACTTGCGATTATTGCGTATAGAATGTTTTAAAATCGAACATTAATTAAACCAAAGTGAATAATGTAGTTTGATAAAAGAAATGTATAGACATTCTGTATTAATCTTACGAAAAAATATGACATTCTCTAATCACAATATTTTTACTTAATTTATTGTCTTGTTAAACGAAGTACGATATTCCTATTGAAAAACATGAAAAAAAAAGGAAAGTAATTTATAGAAAATATTATTTTTAAATCAAAAACAAAATGCATTCGTTATTTATTCTGTAATTATTTGAGATAAAGGTCAACCTAAACTTGTTAGGAATGCAGTTTTTGTGACGAAAATTTATTGTTTAAATATTTTATTTGAACTACTTAGAGTTTGTAAAAATGAATGCATTCTACATTTTTACACGTTATTCAAGATCAGAATTGCATGCATAATTTATATGTATATATATATATATATAATTAGCAGTTCCTTTAATAATGCACAGCAAATTTGATCCTTTAAAAATAATATCAGAATAAAATGTCATTATGCTGTGTATTTGTATGAAGCTTATAACTATCAAGGGAGAATATTAATTTACACATTTTTGTTTCCTTCTGATAAAGATGTGCTTATATTTTCAACATCAATACAAATTAAAATGTTAAAATGTATTATCTATGTATTTAACAGTATTAAATAATAATTTTCTGTATCATATCTGAAAAAAATGCAATGATAGGAACATATTTTCTATATTGCAGATTCAATAACAAAAATAAACATTTTACTATACCAAAAAATGTATGCAGAATAACAGAATACAAAATGTGAAATACATCGATTCTATAATAAAATCTGAAATTTACAGATGCTAACACGCTTGGTCATTAATAGAATTATCGAGGAACTTCTTGAAGAAATCAATTTGATTGTAAAGTTTAAATGATAAATCGTCCTGTTGCAAGGTATTCCATTGATGGCGTCAGAATCTCCAATACCATTCAAAAGTCTTCAATTCCCGATTTAGTTGGCCTTACTGATGACCATAAGTAAATCTCAAAGCCAAAAAATGTGCGTTTGAGCTTGGTTTTAGAAAATTCAAGTTTCACGGGTGGGCAACTATATGTTGCATGCTAACGCGTGAGGAAAAGGTCGAATCTATCTGACTTAGCAAAAGACAGGTTACTTAAAATATTGTACTTTGTATCTCTATTAATTATAATAAATTTTTTATTGTTATAGTGAAACTGATAAATTTAATATTAAAAAATGCTAAAACAATCACTGTTAATCATTTCATTTATGAAATTAAATCTTCATTTGTTGTAAAAAATTTTGTAAGTAATTCATGCATTATACTATAATCAAATAGTAGGTTAACAAAATAGAAAATGAAAAAAAAAAATTGTTTTATGTTTAATTTCAACTCTCCTAAATTATAAGCAAATATTAATTTTACTGCATTGAATAACTTAGAATAATATTAAATCAACGTATTACAACAAAGCGTGACGAGATCAGCTAGTATCCTATATAATAAATACATATCTCTTATTAAATGTCAAATCATAAAATGCCAAACAGTAAAAAGTGAGAAGTTGCTATTATGAGATTTGTTATTGTTAATAATTCGTAAATAATAAAAGCAAAACTTGTTATTTAACATAACAAAGGGTAATAATATATAAGTAATATGTTTTCTTTTCGTTTTATGTATACATTTTCTTAAAATAACGTTACAGACATCGGTTTTACTAAATTAATATTATGCAGTAAGTTATTTCATAATAACATTAAAAGTTAGGTGTGTTTCGTATACAAATTTCTTATTGTTTTTCTTTTGAAATAACAATGATGGAATTTAAACCAATTGAAATTATAGATATTCAAAAGTGTGTTATTGAACCCTTAACTTTTAAATATATTTTGGGAGGATTTATCTTTTTCGTTAAAGAAAAAATATATATACGTATATGAAAAAGCTAAATTATGCTACATTTGTTTTACTCAAAAGCTTAGAGAAATCTTGGAAAAACAAAAATGCCTTTTAGTTGATTTTAAGTACAAATGCTGTATATATATATATATATATATATATATATATATATATATATTGGTTATTATTTCCATATTTCTCTAACATTATTTTTAATTGTTTAAAATAAAACTAAATGGAATGAAATAAATATATAATTAGCTTTAAATCTAACGTATTTAGCTCAGAAATCCTTATGTGTTAAATATTTGCATATACTAAGACTACGTATTTCAATTTAATTTGCTTTGATAAAATTTCACTTTCATATTTACTAGTGTCATTTTTTTTTAAAAATTCGTTTGCAAATAAATTAATTAATAACCTACGAAATTTCTTTGTTCCTTTTTTAAAATACCGACAGGTTAATTTATATTTAACATTATTCTATAACTGACTATTTAATGATTTCGCAGTGATTTCTGACTAACCGCTTGTTTAATTTGTATTTCAAACAAAATTGAAAATTTGATTAAATGTACTTTTAGTTCTAAATCTGATGAAGAAAAATAACATACATATGAAATGAGCTTTGAATTTGTAAGTGCAATCTTTGAGTATGCAGTATACAGTTTTAATATTATCAGAATAAATAAAAGCATTCATCATCTATGCATGGTAAAAATTGTAAATAACAATAAACAAATATTGTTTTTAGCTATAAACGTTGATTGGCTAATCTTTTAAATTAAATTACAATAAAAAACATTAGTTGTAGCATTTTTACTAACAGGGAAGGGAAAACTGCTTTATATTGATATTAAAATTTCAACAATGACACGAATAATAAATTAAAAGTAAATAATAAATAATCAGTGAGTATAAAAATAAATAATCTTGATTTTCCTTCGAAAAAAAGTTAGTAGAAGCTTCATACTGTGATATGAATTTTTAAAATTAAATATAATTATTAGAAATGCAAAAGTATAGTTAAAGTATCGTAAGAAACTGAAACTAATTAATTTTTAATTAAGATAAAAATCAGGTTGTGATAAAACTTGTTTCCCTTGTTTTTAAAATTAATCGTCCTCGTCTAAATCACTAACGAATACAAAATATCGGTAACAAATATAATCAAAAAAGATTTTAAAAAAAATTTTTAACGCTTAGTAAATTATCTTACTCATTTGTTGAATATTTTTTTTTACTAATCATGATTTAATTTACAATGGAAGAAACTATACTGAAAAGTGATTTAGAGCTATCGTGATATTTATTTTAACATCGATTTTTTTCAGATGTCAACTATGCAATCTACTGATCTGTTTGTGTTAGAATTAATTTGAAATAGAACAGAATGTCCTTTTTATTTTGTACTTAAAAAAGGTGGACGTGAAACTCTAGGACAGTATGAATACAGGGCTTTCAGTTGGTGGATTGTTTTTGATTTACTCATTTATTTTTATGTTTCATATTGGCTGATGTAATGTGAAGAATTATTAATCTAGTTATATTATTTTGAACATAACAATAAGTTTTAAATTTGACATTTGATAGGTGAACATGTTCGATTGACCTAAACAGTTGATTTCTAAATGAGCTGCTTAGTCAAATCTCATATTTATTATATTAATTAATTTTTATTAATTATGTTGTATAGTTCAAAAAAGAATGTAAATTAAATTTTACCTAAAATTTTTATATTTTTATTAGTTATAAAGGAAAACAAACGCCTCAAATTTATTTAAACCTCCATTACGTATTTTACCTATCAGATAAAGTACATATTAACAAGGGATATTCATAGCTACTTAGGTTTTAACTATTTTAACAGGCTTATGCCCCTATTAAAAGGTGTACTACATCATACGTGGCCAACTGCTTTAATTCAAGGGCTTCATTTTGAAAGCTGAGTGTATTGGACGGCCACATCCTTTTAAAATGATTCATTCATTAGTTAAATTTTAAACTCGGAAAAAATAAATTGTACCATAGAAACAATAAATATATGTTACGCTATAAATTGTACCATAAAAATCACTAAAAGCAAGGTTAGGTTATAAATTGTAGCAGAAAAATCATTAAATATATGTCCGTCAAAAATTATACCATAAAATCAATAAGTATAAGTTGCGTTATAAGATATGTACCATAAAAATAACTAAATATGTGTTGCGTTGTAAATAGTACCATAAAACTCAATAAATATATGTTATATTATAAATTGTACCATACGAACCAATAAGTACAAGTTAGGTTTAAAAATTGTACCATAAAAATCACTAAATATTTTTTGCGTTATAAATTGTACCATAAAAATCAATAAATATATGTTACACTATAAATTATACCATAAAAATTTATAATTATATATTACGCTATAAATTGTACCATAAAAATCAATAAATATATGTTACCTTATAAATTTTTCCATAAAAATAAACTATACCGTAAAAATCAAAAAGTATAGTTTACGTTGTAAGTTATACAATAATAAAATCACTAAATATATGTTGCGTTATAAATTGTATAGTAAAAATCATTATATATGTTGCGTTATAAATTTTACTATACACATCAATGAATATATGTTTGTTATAAATTATACCATAAAACCAATATATATATATGTTACGTTATAAATTGTACCATAAAAATCAATAAATTGTTTTGCGTTATAAATTGTATCAAAAAAATTTTTAAAAAAATTTTACGTTATAAATTGTACCATAAAAGTCAATACATATATGTTACCTTATAAATTTTTCCATAAAAATAAACTGCACAGTAAAAATCAAAAAGTATAAGTTACTATAAGTTATACCATAAAAAAATCACTAAATATGTGTTACTTTATAAATTGTATAATAAAAATCATTATATATGTTGCGTTATAAACTTTACCATACAAATCAATAAATATATGTTACGTATAAGTTATACCAGAAAAAAATCACTTAATATATGTTACTTTATAAATTGTACCATAAAAATCAATAAATATATGTTGCGATATAAATTGTACCATAAAAATCAATAAATATATGTTACGTTATAAATAGTATCATAAAATCACAAGTGTCAGTTTTATTCAGTTTATTTATTGTGCTAATTAAATATGTATAGCGGCAAGCACATTTGATTTTAGAATTGATTTAATGAATAATTCAGACTTTTTTGAATTTTTTTTTTCAAATCAGGGTGATATTGTTTATTTAAATTTTCACCGTTGCCTGCATGTTCATTAAGCCAACTTGCATCTATATTTACTCTTGACGATCTTCATGAAAGAAAACTTTTCTCAAAAATATATGTTAAAAAACTACAGAAAAATTTTCCTTCTGGTTAACCTGACTGTCTTGGATGACCACAAAAAATATCTTTGCTGGTCGCATTGCCCACCCCTGAATGACACATAAATATTTTTATCTGTATGAAAAAAATACCAGCAGTATAATTTCAACAGATCATTGATCAGAGCTCACTAATTGCTTCCCATTATCCATTCTAATATCATTGTTTCCTAGTCTAAGACAGCTTTTCTCAAACTGTGGGGAGCACCCCCCCCCCCCAGAGGGCAGCATATTGAAAAGTCGAAAACAAATTTATTAATTTACTGAAAGTAAACAAACAAAATATATTCTAGCATATAAAAAATAAAATGCACATGTACACTGATATAATACAATTATAAAAGCATAAGTACTGCACAATGTATTTTATAGTTAATTTAACAATACTATTAAACACAACATTAATAATTAACAATGACTTCCATGGGCTTGTGATATATAAAATTAAAAAGAAAAATAGACTTCAATAATTATTCTTTTAACTGCTGAATTAAAGTTACGCGATTCATTCCCCAACGCCCCCTCCCCTTTTCACATAGGCGAGCGTATGTGATGTATTGGGGGGGGGGGAGAAAATGAATAAATAAGCAAACCTTCTTAAACAAGTAAACCCTTTGTATACACATACTGTAAAGGTCATTTTATTGCATTCTAAAGTATTCGGAATAATTTTATGGATAGCACTACACAGAAAATAACGTACTCCGGAATGACGTATATATACGTCTGGGACAGATAACGCTTTGGTGACGTTTATGTACACTGATGGCACTTAAGAGATTAAAATTTTCAATGTAGCCTTAGTGTCAAAGTATAGTATTATTAAATTCAATACATATTTTTTAAGGAAGGGAAGGGGCGATGGAAATTATGATTGAATATTGGGTCGCAAATATTGAAAGTTTGAGAAGCACTAGTCTAAGAGAACGTATAGTTCAGTATCATGTCTGTCATCAAAGATAATTGAATTGGTCTATTTGGATCTTTAATCCATCAAACTGTAGAAAATTGCAGTAAAGATATTGATGCTATTTGAAATTGTACATTTGATTTCACTACTACCTATGAAAATCATAAAAGCGTAACCCATGTAATAATGTTTGATTGAGGCCTTTTTATTGTCACGCCAACGGAGAGTTTGTCAGAATCCTATGATCTCAGAATACAATTTTTAAAATCAACTTTATTTCAAATTTCGAGGCAAAACTTGGATTAATACAAAGTTTTACATAAACTGTAACGGTTGTGTTTATGCATTAAAGAAAACTATTATTTTGTACAAGTATTTGAATGCTTAATTTTCGTAAATTATATGAGTATACCTCATTTAAGTCATACTATTTAAATAACGTTTAAAGCAAAATATATAAATTAAGGAAAACTTAGCATGTGATCCACCTTGAAAGTTCATATAAAACTTGGAGGGATTTTTTAATGCTTTCAGTCCAGTAATCAAACATCTCAGATCCTAATTTTGTCATTACTTCATTAAGTCATCCTCCAACTCTCTGAGAATGCCCGAAAAAGCTAAACTAGCAAAGTTAGTACGATTGAGGGCATCTTGAAGAGATTCAATTAGATTCTCAAGTTGAATAGGAAATACGCTGTTATTCCCTTTGAGAAATATCCTTAATCTACCGATATTCTTCAAGGATATCGACTTGTTGTGTATGAGCATTACAATTTGTAAGAATGAAATGAGTAAATTTTGCTGCAACGTGGTAATAAAATGGATTCTAGCGTTTCTCAAACTGTGGGGCGCACCTTCCTTTCAATGCCAATTAAAAGCTACGCTCCTCAATGCCTCCGTTTTTCACGAAAGCGCTCGTATGTGATGTATTGGGGGGGGGAGAGAAAGGGAATAAATTAGTAAATCCTTTGATAAAAGTAAATCCTTCGCAAATACTGTCAAGGTCCTTTGATTGTATTCTAAAACCTTCGGAATAAATTTATGAATAACAATGCGCAGAAAAGAATGTACTTACGAAAGACGTCTATATACGTCCGGGGAATTTAACGCACCGGTTGATTAAGACGACGTATATATACGCCAGTGGCACTTAAGAGGATACAGTCGTATTGTAGCTTTAGCGTCAAAATATAGTTTTTTTAAGTCAATACATTTTTATTTGAAGGCGTGATGATTATGATTGAATATTGCGTTAAAAATATTGAAAGTTTGAGAAGCACTGGTTTAATGCCAATACCGCACATTCGTCACAAAATTGTTTTTAAAGATTTTAGCTTGTACATATTGATGTGATATCCCATTGAAATTTTAGCCCACACAAGGTGACTGCGAGCCCTGAATACTTAATGTTTTGGGTCTGATTACGTGTCTTTTAATTGGTTTCAGAGACAATCCTTTCTCTCTATTGTACGAAACTAAAGCAATACAACTGGCATACTCACACTTCTAATTTTACTCTTTTGGATTGGAAATTTAGAATAGTTCAAACGCGTTGTACCCAGATGCAAATACCCGTACTTTGGAGTGTTGGGTAAGTAGTACGAGCAAAAATAACCTTACCAAAATTTTATTGAATGTTTAACCCCAATGGTAAAAACGACGTATTTGATAATCATGTTTCATTGCACTCGATTTCTCCGCCAATGGTCATGATGGGATAAATCCTTTTTCAGACAAACAAATAAAACTAAGATTTAAAAAAATTCAATGAATCTAATCATATGTTTAAAATCATTATTTAATTCATCTCTTTAAACTTTCAGGGATCATTTAGAGGGAAAAAAACACTTTAATTGTATTTTCTCAGATACATTAGAATGTTGGCATCTTCAAAGAATACTGATTTGGAAAGTCGATAGTGACGGGATGTAACAGATATTCCATACTGTCCTTATATATATATATATACAAGGTGTTGCCGAATTCAAACAAATTCAAAGGAGTGATAACAGGCAGGCAGCATGGGGCGAAAAGTCACCATAAAACATGGGGTCTCAAACAACATTTAGTTGGAGTAATTCGGAAAAGCAGTTATGAAGGGTGTGATGTCAATGGAATGAAAAGGGGCAATAAGAAGAAAGAAATGCGTCTATTAGCGTGAAGCATGTTTATAATACGAACTATGCATCACAGCTCGAAGTCAGAAATGCAACGACAAGTAAATGTCACAGGAATTGCTCGAAGTTGCGACCACTTAGCTCATAGCACAGTCCCGACTGACAGAGGATGGGTTGTCAGACGTGTTTAAACAAATCTGGTGAGCTGGCGATGTCAGCTGAAGCTACGATGATCCGTGCCAAGAAATCCTTCACAGTACCGACCGGTGTTTCGTACACAAGAGATTTTAGGAGACCCCTAAAGAAATGGAAAGGAGTGAGGTCCTGGGAACGTAAAGGCCGATCAACAGGCCGGCCACACCCAAACTTCTTCCCGAGATATGTAGCAAGTATATGGTTACGTACCTCAATCGAAAAATTCCCTGGTATTTGGTCCATCATGTATGAACCATACGTTCTAGTTCGCAGTGGCCGGTACTCCCAGCAATAACTCGGGCATAAATGGTAAATTTGCATACGTGCAAATTTCTTCAATCCTGCCACTGTACTTTATATTTTCACATTCGTTTGACAACCCTCGTCGTCTTACTCATTGATCTCCAGATGGCTATTATTATCACAATATTCACCGTAAAAACGTGATTTGCGAGCCCATGTTCCATGGTGATTTGTCGTCTCCATGCTGCCTACTTCCACCTCCTCTGAATTTGTCGGTCAAATTTGCTAGTACCCTGTATATATTGTTTTTTAATGTCATATAGTTTTTAAGCTACTCAAATTGAAATAAGCTTTTCAAAAACAGAATATTTCAAATGCTCGCTTATTTTTTGGAAATCAGTGTATACACATTAAAAGATGTTTTGAACTATGAGCAATTGATGTTACTTCGCCCTTTGAAATAGTCTCTATGCACTATTTTTTATGATAATTGAGAGTATATTCTAGTTTTCATACCAACCATTCCCGTTATAAAGTATGGTGTGGCGAATTTACTTTTTTTTCATTTATTCACAAACAAATTTTATTTTTTAAAATCATTTTATGACCAGAATCTGGTTTTAATACCCAAAAACAAACAAAAAAAAAACATCTTGGTTATATTAGCAATAAAATAATTTTCATTACTAATTGTATAAAATATTTACATTTAATCAATTAATTACTCAATGTAATAGTAAACAATCTTAACTACGTGCTTCAAAAAGGAAATAATTGTGTAGAAATGTTTACTTTTAAAATGTACTGTTGCCTATGTACGTTTCAAAATATATGTGCTTGGTTTTTATTCATAAAAAAGAAGACGAAACTAATTTTAAAAGCTGATAAGGACTTGTTCTTAGACTTCTAACTTAATGGGTTTCACTTAGTCCGATGAGATGATCACAGAGATTAGAAAAGCTAAGCTCTTTAGATCAGAAAAGCTAAGTTCCAACTTCTTGATTCTGGAAAAGAACCAAGAATAATTTATAGCTCTTTAGTTGTTATTCTTACAGCTCTAAAGGAGATATTTATTTGATCAAAAGTTGTCTTTAATAAATAAATGTTCCTTTAAAATTTCAAACAAATATCATTGTATGAAAAAAAAACTTTGGCTGTCAACTAAACCATATTAATATAAATATGACCACTGTTACAATCCATTTAAGTATTCATATTATTTGTGCTATACAATCAGCAGCGTTCCCTTTTGTTTTAAATAGTTTGATTTGGTAATTGAGATTTATTTTGTTTTGCATCGTTCATGGAGCCCATAACCGTTTTCTATGTGAATAAAAAAAGTATATTTTTCCCTCTTCTCTTTAATGCATATCAAAGAACAGCAGATATTTTATCATTAATTACAATAGAAGAAAATTCCCCCACGCCACTTTAGCTACTACGCAGGTTTAACTAGAAGTACAATAAGTATCGTCTCATAATCCTTTCAGTTTTGGGAATTATTTATTTCTAACAACTTAAACAAGTTTACTCTTCTCAGTCGAAGTTTTTTAAAATTGTTCTGTTTATCTCAATCTGATTCTTACTTTTTTTTTACTCATTTATTTGTAAGTACTGTAAAAATGGATTATTAAAATATGTACTGTGTAGCTCTCTTAACTGATAAGTTATACATCTGTTTGAATTCTTATAAATTATTCGTGATTGAAATAATAAAATCAGATGCTACAAGTTTTCATGAAGAATTCCATTTATTTAAACATACATTGTTTAAAATAATTGGTTATTCATGCATTTAAATGTCAAACAGAAGTTTTGCCCAAACTAGTTAATTCCTCATAAAATTAATTATATTTCAAGCACCTAATAAAAATTTATATTGAATTTATTACATGAGCCGTTTTCTTTGAAAGTGGTGAGCTCATTTTATGTTACATGGAGATTACATGGAACAATATTGGTAATTGTTAAAACGCTCATTTTATGTTTTTTTAAATATGAAATTCATTTAATTTTTTATTTGTTTATTTTAAAGTACAGAAATACCCCGAACTTACACAATAGATGGAGCCGATTTATAACTCCGTAAGTCGGGATACAATTTCGCGTATAAATACAAATAAATTATATTTAGTTGGAGCCAGAGATGAAAGAAAACAATAATTTTTAATACAAAGATGTTTCATAAAATCTTAGATATCACAAATACAAAACAAAGTTCATTTGATGTAGAAGGTTTCATAAAATCTAACAAAATAATCTGCCGGCTCAAAGATTTTTTTCTCTCCTAAAAATTTCCTCGTAGCATGCTAATATTTTTTTTTATTTCTCATTTTGTTGGAAAAATATACTCTTTGCTGTAGTTGGTGTTTTCTAAAATTTGCAACATTCAAATTGAGTCTGTATGCGAAATTCTGAACCGGCATTCTATCTTCCGATTGAACAAGACCTTTAGACTCAAGTTCCTCAATTTCTTACTCTTGCTCTTGCATTTCTATGAGCTCGTCAATTCCCATCTACTGATTGTGGGAATTCAACAGAGTTCTTGAATGAAAACACTATCCACCTCTAAATTTATTTGACTGACAAGGTCAATAGCTTCTTCCGTCATATTACCAATTTCATCAACCCCTGACGCTGATTTCGTCTAAGTTTCAGTGATGAAAAAAACAAAGGAAAAAAGGCAAATCCAAGAGATTTGAAAATTGCTTCACACAAAATTATCGTAAGTTGAGGTATTACTGTATTAGTTAAAATAAATTCATAATAATATAATTCACATCGCATTCAAAGTCAACAAAATGTGAAAATTATACATTAACGAAATATTAAATATGAAATTCCAATTGAATCAAACCAATTTTTTATGAAATCTTTATCAAATATGTCAAAAAAATAGATAAAAGCTTTATTTCAATGCTTTTTTAGGTAATGCCATTTAATTTATATCAATTACAACTTTGTTTTAGTATGTTTCATTTTTAATTTTTTTCATTATGATAATGTTGTTGGAAAAATTCATGATGTATTGGAGAAAAAAAATAGATCCATAAGGATAAGAAAATAAGGAAATAGATCCGTATCCTTGAATTTTTCGAATATTTTCGGTGATTCGTGTGCACGGAAAATGGACTTAACCACTTTCAAAGTAATTATATTTGTAATTTCATTGACTGTAAATTTATACTGACCAAATGGTCAAAATTTTGAAGTATTTATTTTTCTGTAGAACTCTTTACAAAAAAAAAAACTCATAGCAAATTGCATTCAATGTTACTTTAACTAATTTTTTGTCAAAAATAGACCTACACCACTTTCAACGAAAATGGTTCACGTTACTTATGAATTTCCTTTCTGAATATCACCCTGAAAGTTAATATCCACCATCAAGATATTCGAAATCTTTGCAAAGCAATATTAATTAAAACTTTTCTTTTTAGGTACCAAACGAGTTTTAATGCATTGTTTTTGCAAACAAAAAATGTCATTGTTCTTCTTTTTTTCGAAAAACATATTCGTTTATGAATGATTTTAACCAAACTTTTATTTATTTATTTAATATTGAGCATACTATTAATGATTGGATTTTATAATTAGATTAATCGGTGAAATTATCAAAATTTCAAGTATTTAATTTATCGTATGATTTCTTGTCTATTTCTCTTTTCTATACCACATAACTGGTTTTCAGAATTTACAAATAATTTAAAATAAAAATATATTTTGTGCTAAGAAGGAGCTTAAAAAAACACACACATACAATTATTATCTATTTTGTCTTGCCATGATTCTTTTCAAAAATAATTCATTCATACTAGATAAACTTTGAAAAACGTTTCAGTATGAAACACTTGCGTATTTATAAAGCATTCAATAAGTTAATAAATAATTAGTTATAACTATATTGCACAAAAATTTCAAAGTTTAATGTATAACAACGATAAGAATTCTCATAAAATGAGTTGTTTAAACTCCTATGCATGGAAAAATATGAAGAGAATTCAGTTAAACAAATAACTTCTGTGATATACATTTCAGACATTTTTATAAATTTTTCGCTTATAGCACTAGCGAAAAACATTTCTTTACACGCTTAAAATCAAAAAAAAAAAAAAAACAGTGAGGCCATTTTCTACATAATAGAACTATTTTATTCACAACTAGAAAATACAGTATTATATTATTTATTGCTGGATAAAATACATACAGGGCATTTCATGCATAAAAAATTCCTTCGTTTTGAAAACGTAAATGCCAAGCGAATTATTCAATAAAGCGTAAAATATCTAAAGCTAACAAATAACATTTTTTTTAAATAATGTATTTTTTATTTGTAAGATCAGATTTTCATGGTCATATGTTTATTTAGAAGTATTAAATTGAATAAATATTTTTTAAATTGACCGAAATATTGTTGAATGAGAAATCATCCTTTTTAAACACATACTCAATTATACACTAGTATTCGAAGTAAAAATAATTATTAAACTTCCATTTACCACGAAGGACTCTATTCCTTATAAAATTTTGAAAATGGCATATTTTTGGTTGGAACCTTGGAATGTTATGTAAAATCCATTTACTTAGCGAATTCATGTATATTATTTGAAAAGGACCTTTTAAAATTTTATAACAGAAATTTAATCGCATGTTTGATTTTTAACTATATGTATACCAGTAGTAAAATAAGCAATTCTACTACTGATTTGTTGCCAGATTCTTTTTCATAGCAAAGGATTTCTCAACATCTATTTAATTTTTTCTCTTAGGCTTTTGATTGAAACTCTTTTATTATGCAGATTTTTTTATGATTATCAAATCATTATTGTTTTGGAATTTCGTGACACCAAATAACAGAATGATAATTTCATAAATATTTACCTAATTGATTAAATTAAAAAATTTCCCCGTATTTCTTTAGCATATAACTGTATTTTTCCTGAAAAATGCGTAGTTTTCTATTTTGTTCTTCTTTGATTCAGTTATATTAGATGTAAATGTACTTGAAACATATTTATCTCCTAAAAAAGCTAATTCGTTAAGGATTTCAAGTAAATAAATAGTAAGTGTAGCTCGAAGCTTTTGTTATTTTTTAATGTGGAAAGTAACGCATAATTTTATTCTTATGTAATAGATAAAAATAAAGCACGAACCAAACTATTTGACATGAACGTGAATAACCTCTGTTATCTAATATGTTATAAATTTTTATCAAGATGTACTTATTGGTGATATTAAGTAACATTTATTAAAAATTTATTTAATATTACTAAATAAGTTATATAGATGTTATGTTTTCTGCATGCAAAATGCTTTTGAATGTTTGTTATAGAAAGCCAATAATAATTCTTGAAATTGTAAACAGTACTTTAATATAGTAAATTTTTCTCTTTAAATATCTAGGTTAAATTATATTTTGAAATTATACGAGCCCATAATGTTTTATTGTTTGCATAATAAAGTCTAAACTAATAACTATTTTTAAATAAAATAATTACAGAACTAAGGAATGTAATTTTAGAATTATGTTTCATATTCCATATAAGCCAAAATATTTCAATTTTTTTTACTTCAATAGAATAAAAATTGAGACTTGGGGCATTGAAAATTATGTTAAGAATAAAAATAGAATTATTTTTAAAAAAAGTTTGTTTAAATGTATAACTTCATCGAAAATTAATGACCATGTAAAAATTGGAGAAAGCACTTAATCCAGTTTAAAGATCGCAGGATATCTAAATTTTAAACACATTTAATGTTAAAAAAAACTGTTAAAAGATTACATTTATCCGTTTTTAAATATCTGATTCAAAAGTTCATCCTGGAAACCCTAGATAATAATAATTTTCTCATCGCTGAAATATTTAAAAATTTTATATATTAAAATTCTGAAGAAATATTTTTTTAAAAAAATGAAATGTACGGATTGCATGTAAATATTTGAAAAAAGGTTCTTTCGGTCTATCTTTTAAGGAATTTTTAAGACATATTTTAAGTATGTAAAAACTATACTTTTTTATTCCGCAATATAAGCAGTTACAATGATGTTAAAAGTAATATTTCTTTAAATATATTATTTTTTTCTAGAATACAAATTTGACAAACTCCAATCACTAAAAGAAAAAAAAATACTATTTGAAATACAAAAGACAGTTCATAAAATATCTGAAAAAATGATTTTCAAAATTTTTAAATTTCAATTTTTTTTTACAATAAAAAGATACAAATTGTAATTTATGAAAATAAGTTATGTTTTAACAATGCATTATTTACATTTTTCACATAACAAATTATTATCTTGAAGTAAAAGAAAAATTATTTTTAGTTCAATAGGAATACAGTCACTTTGTAATAAGCCACAATATCACCATAATTCAAATAAACTCGGAAGAATTTCTAGTATCGTTACTAGCGTAAACTACTTTATCCCATCTTCCTTTTGTAAGATTTTGATAGCCTTTCGTCTGCTTCTTGATAGTAACTTTAAAGACTTCGCTCTTAAATAATGCTAAAAAGGAACTCTGGTAAACAAAGGTGAATAATAGAGTGAAAGGCTTACATTCTTTGAAAATTCTTACATATAAATTGGTGCTCAAAAGAGTGAAGAACCATTATCTAAATATGGAGTGTGTGCGGATGGATGCTTTCTGAATGTACTAAAATCTGATCTTAATCTTATGCAAAGGAAAATGGGAACTTATAATGTGCCATTCTTGAAGACTTCAAAGGTCTTGTACAAAGCCTTGATTAGTTTGCGTATTTATAATTACGGAGATGATTCTTTATTAAAAGTCAAAGACAGCAAAAGG